>JANAVB010027400.1:1652603-1957603 GCA_029216955.1 Iris pallida
ATATTAAACATGTTTGACGTAAGTACTCGTGTTGGCGGACTAGACATCGAGTTCAATGATGTCCTCTTAGCAAAATCCTTGGTCTATCTAACGAAGGTGCACCGCTTGTTGATATTACTGAATTTGATTTCCCCGACGGCACGACACTTGCTAGTTTCAAAGCTGAACTCTGTGCACCTGATCGAGTTCGCTCTGGAAAGTTCAAGGCAAACAACTTGAACTTGTTTAATTATGAATTGTACCGCATCATCTACTCCACTCTCCTTCCGAAGTCTACTTCAAAGGATGATGTGACATCTCTTGAATTATCTGCTATCTATCACATTCTTAAGGGGATTCCATTTTCTGCCCCTAAGACCATTATCCAGATGATGGGACGTTGTCGTGCAAGAGATATAAATCTTCTTATGCGATGATTCCCCCACGCATCTTCCAGCGTTTTGATATTGATTTGTCAACTTGTACTCAAGACCCTGAGCCCAAGTTTCTGAAATTATCTCGTCGTAGTATGACTGTTGCTGCTCCTCCTACTGTTCCTCCTACTGCTCCCCTCCTCCACCTACTCAGCAGTATGCCATGACCTTTGAAGGCATACACCAGCATCTTTCTGATTTGTACGTCTCGATGACGGATATGGCCCGCGAACGTGAGTTTTGCGATGTCACTCGTTATCAGGCGATAGCAAATTCTCTCGCTGATCTTCGATTTGCTCAGACTGGACATTCTGCCGGTTCTATTCCTAGAGATCCAGCCTTCTCTGATTACCGCTATGAGGATGAGGCTGTTCATGCCTACTTTCAGTCCGGTAACGCATATGATTGGTACCGTTATGACCGTGCTCCTCGAGACTATGTCGGTGAGTTTTACACTGGTGCTCCTCCTCACCCTTCTGGAGCTGTACCTCTGCAGCTGGTCCCTCTGGACATGCCGGTCATGCTGATGATGATGATGATGATCATGAGGAGACGTGATTTATTAGTTGATTTTTGAGACTTAGATATTATCTACTGTATACTTGGAAATGCTCCGACATTCCAAATTTCTGTCTTTTATCTTTTTATTATCAAACTTGTACTGGATATTTACTGATGTCTCTTGCACATCATTTTCGTCTTTATGGATTTCGTAGTTTATCTTTCACATCAGTTTATTTATTTATAGCATCTTTATCTGCTTCTATATTTTAAACTGCCTGTGACATAATTCTCTATTATTCTCACTGTTGTATTAATTCTCTGTTATATTATAAACTGCCTGAGACAAATACTTGCCTGTGATGTTATTTTTTTACTGTCTCTACCATCTGTCATAATTTTTTATAATTTTTTTATGTGTTTCTTCACTGTTCGTTTCTTATGCATTGATTGCGGGGAGTTTTCTCTTTTACAATTATTTTGCTAAGTGACAACGGGGAAAATAAGGATCTAACATCTTTTGAGCAAATGCATGCAGGATATGAACAATTTTACTTTACTATTTTTTGAGTTGATTGCAAGCCTAGATGTTATATCATTCATAGTTTGTCAATTATTAAAATGGGAGAGATTGTTGGCCCATTGGTCACATGGTCAAACTGATTTTAATAATTGATTAAACTCTATCTCTTGATATATGGAACTAGTCAGGATATCTCGGACTCTTGGACATGATCAAGAACAGCTATCTACACAGTTCAAGACGAAGCTCTGTTTGCCTATTCGAGTCTGTATTTCTTTGAGCAATGTATTTTTCATTTTATTTGAGTCTAGGAATACTTTGTACACCGAGTCGTACTGGCAAATAGGCTATTCCAAAAAGATTTCAAACTGCTTTTAAAATATCCTTAGTTTTGTAAAACATTCGTATTTACAAAAGCTTCAAAAAGGTTTTCAAAAAGGTTTATTTGATCAAACTCTGTCTCGATATATAGAACTAGTCAGGATATCTTAGACTCTTCGACATGATCAAGAACACTATCTACACAGTTTAAGACCGAAGCTCTATTTGCCTGTTCAAGTCTGTATTTCTTTGAGCAATGTATTTTTCATTTTATTTGAGTCTAGGAATACTTTGTACACCGAGTCGTACTGGCAAATAGGCTATTCCAAAAAGATTTCAAACTGCTTTTAAAATATCCTTAGTTTTGTAAAACATTCGTATTTAAAAGCTTCAAAAAGGTTTTTAAAAAGTTTTCAAAATTTCCAAAAACTTATTTTTAAAACCATAACCTAACCCTGACAGAACTCGGCCAGAGTTCGGCCAGAGTTCGGTTAGGGCCGTTTTATTTTTGAATTCCTTGGAACTTGGTCCTCCTGCAGTTGCGGATTTGACCGAGATTTTCTCATCGAGTTCAGCCCGAATTCTGCCCGAATTCTGCCAGAATTCTGTCTTTGGAACTCCTATAAATAGAGAAGGATTTCGATCATTTTAACTCACTCATTCACTTTCAATCTTCTCTCTACTCAAAGCTTTCAGTCTTCCAAAGAGTTTTTCTCGAGCTTCAAATTTCAGATCCCAAGCCAGTTACAATCCTCTAGTCGATTTGCCAGTACGGTGCGGTCTAGAAGTTTCAGAGTGATTGTAATCAGAGGCTTGATAGAAGATTGGACGAGTTCTTCGTATCAAAGCTCGCGTTATAGTTGCAAGGACTTCGTAAGAAAACTTGCGGTTTTGCCAATAGTGGATTCAACTGGTAGCAAGAGTTCTACCGACTGGATTAGTCCTCAACAGAGGGAAACCAGTATACATCGCTGTCTTTGCATTTTCTTTCTTATCTCTGCCTTTACATTATTTAGTTGTATTATTATTCTGTGATCTTGCTGCTAACATTTTTAAATTAGCATTATTCCGCTGCCAACTCTATTCACCCCCTCTAGATTATTCTTCTTTACGATTTCGTTCCTACAGTAACTTCCTGGAAGCATAGGCAATCACCTTCCATGCTGCTGCAAGACACAACCCAAACCCTTCCCTGAGGCGTCACTGTAGATAGTGAACCCTCCCGATCATATGGCAATGTCAGAATCGGAGCTGTCGTCAGCCGCTTCTTCAACTCATCAAAAGCGACCTAATACTCCTCTGACCAAACAAACTCTGCATCCTTCCGGGCAGCCTAGTCAACGGCTCTGCAATCCGAAAAAATCCTGCACGAACCTCCTGTAATAGCCTGCCAGTCCCCAGAAGCTCCTGATCTCTGCTACCGAACTCGGTGCCGACCAAGCCTCAACTGCCGTGATCTTCTCGGGTCCACTGAGATCCCATCACAGTCACCACATGACCCAAGAAGTCAACTATGTCCAGAAAGAACTCGTACTTCGAGAGCTTGCCATAAAGCTTATCCCTCCCGAGTGTCTCCAGAACCACTCTCAAATGCTCCTCATGCTCCTCCTCAGTCTTCGAATACACTAGGATATCATCGATGAACACCACCACGAACTTGTCCAAGTACTGGTGGAACACCTTGTTCATCAAGTTTATGAACACCGCCGGGACGTTGGTCAGCCCAAACGGCATAACCATTAACTCAAACTGTCCATACCGCATCCTAATGTCTTCGAAATATTCTCCCTCTTCACCTTTACCTGATGATAACCTGACCTCAGATCAATCTTCGAGAAAACCTGAGCTCCCTCAACTGATCAAAGAGATCATCGATCCGCGGTAGTGGGTATATGTTCTTGATCGTCAGGTTTTTGAGTGCCCTGTAGTCGATGCACATCCGTACCGACCCATTCTTCTTGGGTACAAAGAGTACTGGTGCACCCCAAGGTGAAGAACTCGATCGGATGAAGCCCTTGTCCTACAGCTCATCCACCTGTTTCTTCAATTCCACCAACTCACTGTTGTTCACCGATAGACATGCTGAAAAATTGATTCCGTACCGGAAACCAAGTCTATCGAGAACTCAACATATCTGTCCGGTGGAAGTCCTGGCAACTCCTCCGGAAAGACGTCCATGAACTCCAAAATCAAAGGATGTGGAGCCGCCTAATCCTCGACTGAAACCCCACAGAAAAGTCTGCTGCTCTGCTCCGCCTGTCGTCGGGTGAACTCGAACTCTGGCTCTCCTGGCGCTCCAATAGAACTCTACCCCCACGGCAATCTATGCTGGCGTGATGTCTGCTCAACCAATCTATACTTAATACGATATCGTAGTTCAGTAGTGGCATTATGAGCAGACTCACCTCCAACTCTCGGCATCCCAAAATAACACTCTTCCCTCTATAAACATCACTCATGAGGATAACACCACCCCCGGTCGTGATCTTGCAGGCCCTAGACAATGATCCAGATACAAGGCAGTGTCTAATAGCAAATGATACAAACACAAAACTGTGGGAAGCCCCGAAGGGCAAAGCTGGGATGGAGTCGAGAAGAACCGAACCTGCTATCAACTCCTCAATAGCTCTGCATCCTCGGTCCTATGGCAAAAGCTCGCCCCTGCTGACCTCCCCGGTCCTGCTGCTGATGCTGGATGAACCTCTGCTGCTGAGTCTGCAGTGGTCCCTTCTGCTGCCCTGCCGGAGCCTTGGCTCCCGCTCCTGTACTGCTCTGTCTATGAACTGAGAGTACTCCCTCAGCTGATGATCAGCTGCTCCACAAAGTAGGTACCTGCCTAATCTTTTCCTGTACTCGCTCTACCCGTGCCCCGGCTTCTTGTAGTAAGCACAGCTGGTGGACTGCTGTCTCGGTACCTGATACTGTACCCTCGGCTGCTGATGTTGCACCTGTTGGAAGGGTGCACGACCCTGCTGCTGGAACTGCTGCGGTTGGAACTGCTGCTGATGTATCTGCCTCTATGGTTGCTGGTTGAAAATGAGGCCTCTTGGCCTGGCCTCCGCTGCTGCTGGCTCCCTGGAAATCCTGGCCTCTCTTCAGTTTCAGCCCCAGGTCGTCCTCCGCTGCCATAGCTCCTGCAAATATCTTCGCAAAGGTAGCATTTCGGTCACTCTTAGTCAGTGACCGAACCTCCCTGATCAACCCTCGACGAAAATTTCTAGCCTTCGTCTTCTCCGTCAGATCATCTATAAAGCTAGCCAACCAACAGAACTCTCCGGCGTACACTGCAACTGTCTGGTTCCCCTGAACCAGACTCTCGAACTGTGCCTCAATGCCTTCTAGTGCCACATCTGGAAAGAACTGTTCCTTGAACAGCTCCTTTAACTGCTCCCATGTCTGACCCTCTGTTCCCACTCGGGATTGTCTGGTACCAGGTACGGGCTATGTCCTGTATCTGACTGTCTGTTGCCTCAATTTGAAGTCTGGCTGGTATCTCTGCCAGCCAAAAAATCTCCTCGATGTGCTCAATCCAGTCACCTGCGTAGTGTATGCCTTGGTACACAAGAAGTCTCTAGGGTACATCTTTTGGAAGTCCTAAATGTCCTTCTCCTCCGATGAGGCTGCTGCTACGGCTCCTGAGTAGCTACCATCTACCCAGTCATACGACCAGTTGATGGGCCTCGTCGATCCCCTGATGGAAGTCGGCAGTTTGACGCTGCTGCAGCTGATGATGAGACTCCAGAATCCTCTCCACGAAGAGAATAGATGAGCAGCATCTATCATTCCCACAGGTTGAGCTGCTGTGGCAGAAGGATCTCAAATCACCCTCTGCCTCGTAACTGGTGGAGGTGCTCCTCCAAAAGTAGCTAAAACGCCCACTCCTGTGGGCTAAACTGGTGCTTCGGTACCGAGAGCTGCCTGCACAGGACGAGAGGTGGTAGACCCCTCTGCAGTTTCCCTCGGTCTGGGGATACGATCTCGTCTCGATAACCATCCTAGAGACACAGATCTAACAAGAAACAATTTCTGAGAATGCGTCGAAAAATTAAAGGAGGACAGTTTATATTCAAAGGAAGACAACAAGCAGCAAAATATAGATACACGAAATCTGATAAGGAGTTTTTCTAGTGTGATTGAGTACCTTCAAAATATCATAATCCTACTACAGGCTGTAGTGATACTCTAGTTCGAATACCATTACATAAAACTAGACCTGCATGGGCCACCACTAAAAATGTGTCACGACCCGCACCCTAGAGTAAGGGTACGAGAAGTGAATACCCCAGCCTACACCGTAGTGTCGACGGTAGAACGTTGTCCGAGGTCACAACATCTAAAAATATAAGGTACATGTATAGTATATACACTCTGAATGAGGACAATACAGAAATACAGTCTCAATCACAACTAAGGTAGAAATACGATGAGGTAGATAGATATGAAACGAATCCACAAAAGATACAAATAGATAGAGAATCTAAGCGTCTAAGATATCACAACATCCAGAAACATCGAAAGCTCAAATACAAAAATCCAGAGAAATAAGTACAACTAAAAAGACAACTCTAGACTAAAGGTGTGTCATCCGCTGCTAATGGATCCTACTGGAGATCCAAGACAAAGCTATCCTCTAGGGTTGTCCCATAGTATGTAGTACAGAGCGCCTCGTCCTCATCCTCTGTAATATTTTCAACAGGTCCGATCAGGACAGGAGCGAGCATAATACATCTCACCCTAATCATAACAGGTTAGGAAATAAACATGCTAAAGAGTAGATATATAAAACTGAAAGAACAACATGGTATAAAAGAGAGAACTGTAAGTAAATAGCTACTATAAATAGAGAACTATCAGTGACTAGTGAATCAGAGTACAAATAAACATGTGAACAGCTAGAGGTAATTCATGGCTATTCTAAAGAGTTGATTCATGGCTACGCTACTTTGGAATCATTCACATGTTTAGTTCTACTCCCCCATTTCCCAATCAATACACAAGGAACCATTCAAGTTACGTTTAAGATTCATGACTACGCTACTGACTCATAAGGAGTGATTCATGAATAGATTCGTGAAGGCCTGTGATTCATGAGAGTATATAAGTCACAAGCAGATTCATGATAGTAGAAGCATAAGATACATTGTAAGTGAAACACACTAGACATGAGTATCCGATGCTCCCGAGAGGGATAACATCTCATGAAGGAATCCATATAGTACCAATCCGTGTTACCAACGTGACAGCATCAAGTAAAGTAATCTAGAGCAGGAATAAAATCCTAACAAGTCATGAGATGAGCAGAGAATGTACTCGCCTGCTATCTTGAGTATCTGAAATAAAATACTGCCTGAGGAGAGTGTCTGACTCTTATTTAGAACAACACAAGTCATAACATATCCAAAATCGTAAAATAGACTGCTACAATGCATTCTACATGATGTTTGGGTCAATCTAGGCTAAAGTCAACCGTTGGTCAACTCTAGTCAACTACACTAGTCAAACTAGGTCAACTAGGTCAAACCTACCCAGACAAGTCTCACAAGTAACCATACCCATCTAGCATTCACACACCATCACAATGTTATACAAGCCATGAACACACATCTTATGTGTATACATGCCATATACACATAGGCTATATGCCACATACAATCTATATTGGTATGCACTCACATATTTATTCCACACTTATATATATATATATATATATATATATATATATATATATATATATATATATATATATAATACTAAATTAATATAAGCAACATATGTATATTATATATATATATATATATATATATATATATATATATAGATATATATATATATATATATATATATATATATATATATCTTATATATATATATATATATTTTTTTTTTGACATATAGATATCTGTCATATATCTCTCTCTCCAATTATATATATATATATATATATATATATATATATATATATATATATATATATATATATTATATATATATATATATATATAGGAGAGAGATATAGAGTGACAGATATCTATGTGTGTCTGTGTGTCAATGGTGTGTACATGGATATAGGTTCTTGTGTGTGGCAAAAAGAGGGTGTGTGTAGATATAGGGTGTTAGTAATCAGTGTTCACTCTTGTGTGTATGTGTGTGTGTGTGTATTCTCAGTTTTCAGGTGTAGCAGTAGTATGTTAACAGTACAACCTAGGGTCTAGGTTAGTGTACATATGTGTGTGTAGCATGGGTGAGTGAGTGTGCTGTAGATAGGTTCTTAGATTTTGTGTAATGGTGTGTGTCAATATAGGTAACTGGAATTTGTGTGTGAACATAAAACAGTAGCTATAGCGTGTCCCAGGTCTTAGGTTTGTACATGTGTGTGTGTGTGTGTGTACATAATATGATAAAACAGTGCACAAAAACTGTTCTCAGGTTTTAGAAATCAGATTTGAGTGTGTGTGTTCCCAGTTTTCTGTTTTGACAGCCAATGAGATTCGAAAACCCATAAATCCCCATGCCACATGAACCCTAACATGTACATTAAATTCATACATATATAGGTGAACTAATCATTGCAATTAATCATTAGAAAATAGTTTAAAATATATTTCAATCTCAGAAAAACAACTAACAGTCCTGAGTATCAGGAAATTGGGGAATCACAGTTCGAATTAAAAAATGCAACTAAAACTCAGATTTAATGGTTGGTAATTAAAGTGTTATATGTGAGTGTGTCATATATGTGTCGTGGTGTCCCAAAATGGACACGAACGTGTCTAAACCACTCGCGAATAAAGTTTCAGACATACTCAGAACACTACATGGTCGAGAGGTGTCGGGACCAAGAAGACATAACACAGTGCACTAAATTATACGTGCACATGTCCACGTGTTCGCCTAGGGTAGGGCTACACGTCTAGGACCCTGACACGACTCCACGTGTCGCCGTATCGACAAGGAAAGCCCGTATCCGAGAGCAAAACCTGCCTGTGCACATTCAGTATAGAACCAGTACACATTCGATTTCTTCTTCGACATGACACTAAATGACCCGACACTTGAGGGTCGTGGTGTCAGTCATAGCCCCCTGGAGTCACAAAAATATCAGATCATATCGTGTCGTGTCCTGTGCATATGACACAGCAGGTAGCATGACATGTGCACGGCTCGCATACGAGCATGTCCATGCCCTGTTACGACTCAGACACGACACGAAACCACCACAAAGCAACATGAAATCAAAGAACACATGTAAATCTAGGAATTTGATCAAAGAGATTTGGAAAAAACAGAAAGAAAGTCCCTTTTGGGCATTTCATCAAACACATACATAGACACATTGATACGTGTCCGATACGGATACGAAATGGACACGGTTTTCTACCAAACTTGAGGGACAGCTAGGGGATACCTAGACCTAATCACCCATGTAAAGAAATCAGAATTAAAACATAATTTAGAGGGTTTACCTATAATGTGTCAATGACAAAGAAAAGCCCCAAATAGAATGATTCTCCTTGCTAGCCAAAATCTCCAAATTGTCCCAAAACTGAGATTTCTCTCCATAAACAGAAAATAGAGTAGGATTAGACTCCAATGCAAGAAACTAGAGTCAAAAAGGAATTAAAATGAATTAGTTATGAATTTGGGAAGATGGACAATACCTTTCCTTTACAAAAAGTTGCAATGTTACAAAAGAGGCAAGAACAATGAAGAGAAACTTTATAGGGGGAAATCCCAATGTGGCCGGCTACTAGAGGAAGGAATTAGAGTTAGGGTTAGACTAGTGGGCTTTGGGCCAAGTTTAAATGGTAAGGGAAATCAATTCATAAGTCAAAAGTCCTTGAACCTAATCTTTTATTCTCCTATTTGAAACTTGATTCTAAATGACTTAACTTGGGTTGACTTAAGTTAGACTAGGGTCCCACCATGCTATTCAAGTTACCATAGCTAGAGTCAACAGCTAGGTTAGTCTCCAAAGTCTTAACTAGCAAAAGTCAAAAATAATAATCATCACTTCAATTATTCAAAATTCACAAAATGACCAAAATACCCTCAAGCTAAAATGTGGTAGTGACATTCAATAAAGCAAAAAAGTTCGTTCAGTCTTTTTTTACATCAAACAAGTAGGGCCTATCAAACCCTACAACTTTGTCATACTAGCACAGCTAGCCAACACTCTGGCTAGGTTGTCACTTTTCGAGCTCCTCCGTCTCTCCAAAGAGACCCGGGATGCGCTCAGCAAATCTTTATAAAATGTCAAGACCTTTCTCACTCAGGTACGACTACCAAAGGAAGACCTTACGGCTTGCTCACATTGTCACAGCATGGTAGAAGTGATCCCCAGTATCACTTTAACCCAACAAGACATGCTGCTAAGAACAACCGGCATAATAGGCCTCTATACTACACAAGGTATGTCGGTGCCATTAAAGTCGATCGCATCCACATCGACTTGGGCTCCTCGTTCAGCATCATCCCAAGAAGTCTGCTCCAAAATCTAGGGATCCCGATGCATTGGCTGACCGTATCAAACACAACAATTAGCGACTTCAACGCGGAAAAAAAGCGAGCCTCTCGGCAAAATTTACTTGAAGTGCCAAATTGGTGACCTCCACACCGAAGTGACCTTCTATGTCATCAATGCGGACATAAACTACAACATGCTGCTGGGACGACCATGGATCCACGAGTACATGATCGTCCCTTCCACCCTCCATCAGCGCATGAAGTATGCGGCCAGCAACGGGACTATCAAGATCGAGTTCGCTGATATCGACCTGTTCTGGGGACTTGAAGCCTGCTGTACGGATGTTGATATGTACAAATCAGTTCCCTGGGACGATGACAGTAATGATGCTGATGATGAGACAGAGACAGCCTTAGAAAATGTAGCGTTGGTCAAAGAACCTTTAAAGGTTCGGCTGAAGGGAAGACCCCCCAAGGTGTCTGTACATTTCGTCGTCAAACTCTGAAGCAGAGTATTACCTTCGCCTCCAGCGACGGCGGATGATAGCCAGGAGCCTATAAAAATAAGGCTACCCTGGAGGTCCTCAAGGCCAACCATGAAGGCGCATGAGCATTCGACCATAGCTCCCTTGGTGGTCAAACTAAAAGGGAAGCATCCTCCTCCTCCCTCGACGGCCCTAGTCCTCACTGATGAGTAACTAGAAGACTACGTTTGTGCCAACATAGAGGCACACTCTTTTGATAATGTAATCCCCCGGGATAAAATCTCTTATTTTATTAATAGGAAGTTGTCTTCGAATTATTATTTTGCATGTTGGAACACTAGATATTTCCTAGACAACTCTCTATGTAAGCTATAGACGCAAGTGACGACTGTCAACTGTGCGAGCCAAGTTGTCGCTCCCCGGGGTGCCTACTTCAAAGTTTTAGCAAGGAGAAAAGAAGAGGAACCCATCATATTCGATCGAGTGGAGCACCCGTAGCAGTTAGCTCTTGAAGATCCAGATCTTGACAACGGCAAGATGCAGCTCTACCGCTACACTACAGATGCCAAATACCTCATCCAGAAGATGGGTTACGACCTGAACAGCGACAAAGGGCTCAATTATGGTAAGGGTCGGCGCCTTTCCTTGCAGATTCGAGCTCCAAAGTAAAAGGCCCAAGACTATTGCCAGCGCACCCGTAGGGGGTTGGGTTATGTTACACCCACTTCCACTTCAGAAGGCTCAGAGAAAGAAGTCATGATGCACTCACACTCTTTAGACTCCTCAACCCGGGACACCGATACCAGTACCGGCCAGGCCTTCAAGAAGATGTTGTCAACTAATATGGTCTCTGCAAGCTCTTCGATCGAGGATGAAGACCAAACGTTCAAGTGTTCCAAAGATGAACCCTAGGCTCAGCGTCTAGGATCTCAATTGGAAAGGTATTTTGAACAGCACGAACCTCCTACAAAAGATGAAGTCGTCCAGTTGAACTGGGGAACGATGCCTCATCTAAGCTCATCTTCATTAGTAAAAGCCTAACAAAAGGTGAAGCAATCTCTGATATAGCTCATCCGAGAAAATATCGACGTCTTCACCTGGAGCTACGAGGACATGCCAGGTTTGGACCTTCAAGTTGCCATACATTGCCTCAACATCCTTTCCGACGCTAAGTAGTTCAAACAACAACATCGTCGATTTTACTCGAACATCATGGATGTTATTGAGGAGGAAGTCGACAAACCCATCGAGAGTGGCTTCATCCATGAAGAGCAGCATCCAAATTGGGTAGCAAACGTCGTCCCGGTTACTAAGAAGAATGGAAAGATACGAATTTGTATAGACTTCAGCGATCTCAACTCAGCCTGTCTTAAAGATGAATTTTCCTTTCCGATCATTGCTGTAATGATTGACAATACTTGTAGCTTCGAACGTACGTCTTCATGGATGGTTTCTTCGGCTACAACCAGATCAAGATGCTCCTAGAAGACGAAAAGTATACGACATTTTGGACTCCAAAAGGGGTGTACTGTTACACGGTAATGCCTTTTGGATTGAAGAACGCGGGTGCAACCTACCAAAGGGCTATGAGCACAATATTCTGTAAGCATATCCGGAAGACGGTGGAATGTTATGTTGACGACATTGCCGTTAAGAGCAAGGACAAGTCCAACCACCTGGATGATTTACGAACAGTGTTCGATCTAATGCGGACGCATCAACTGAAGATAAATTCGACCAAGTCCTTCTTAGGCATTTTCAATGGCAAGTTCTTAGGTTTCATCATCACTACAAAGGGGATTCACATCGATCCAGAGAAGATTAAGGCAGTCCTAGATATAGCTCCTCCAAGAAATCTTTGAGAGCTTCGAGTCATGCAAGGAAGATTGGCGTATATCAGAAGGTTCATAGCAAATCTCTCTGGTAAATGTCAACCCTTCACCAAGTAAATGAAGAAAGGGGTTTCCTTTGTATGGATCGAAGAGTGCCAGTGCGCGTTCGGCGACATCAAAACATATCTCACCAGTCCTCCCATACTGGTAGCACCAGTCATAGAAAAGCCCTTTCTGTTATATGTCTGAGCTATGGATCATTCTCTTGGTACCTTATTAGCCCAAAAGAGTAGTGAAGGCCACAAGCAGGCGATATACTATCTTAGCTGAACCATGATTGGAGCCGAGCATCGATATAATCCTGTCGAGAAAGAATGTCTTGCCCTTCTCTTCGCCATCCAGAAGACGTGGCACTATGTGACTGGACAGATAATCCATGTTGTATCCGGGATCAACCCTCTCAAAGTCCTCATGACCAAGCCAGGGGCTTTAAACTCACGATTAGCCACATGGGCAATCCTTCTGACTCCCTATGATATGGTGTTCGTCCCATAGAAAGCAGTCAAAGGCCAAGCGCTGGCAGATTTCTTGGCAGCACATCTGGTGCCAGAGACATCGAGACTCTACGAAGAGACCGACAAAGTTCTGGAGTCCAATACAGTTTCGGACCATTCAGTTTGGCGTATGTTCTTTGACTGAGCCTCAAGAACGGGGCCAAAGGATAAAATCGTCGTAGGGGTCGGGATCGTCCTCGTTACTCCTGACGGACTGGTTATCAATCGTGCATATTCCCTCATAGAGTCGTGCACCAACAATGCTGCAGAGTATAATGCCTTCATCATTGGGCTCCAACTCGCTAAACATCTGGGGGTTGACTTCATCAAGGCCTATGGAGATTTAAAATTAATCAACAGCCAAGTTTAAGGGCAGTAAGAGGTTCGACACGAAGATTTGATCCCCTACCACCAGGTGGCGATCAATATTACCTCCACCTTCATAGGGTTCTTTATAGAACATGTACCACGACTGCATAACTTGGAGGCCGACGCACTAGCTGGTATTGCTGCTTCTCTGGCTGTCCCCGTCGGCTCCCAATATACTGTTATGGTGAAGGGATGGGAGCTGGTCTGTCCAAAGAATGCTCCATATATATGCCAAAACTACTTACTACAAGTAGATACGGATGAAGATACTCGAGATTGGTGATTCCCATTTATAGACTACGCAGTCTACGGGATCCTGCCTGAAGAACCAAAGGAAGCAGCTTCTGTCAGGAGACGCTCACTCTGTTTCTTCTTTGACATAGCTACTAAATGTTATACTGTCGTTCATACGACGGGATCCTCCTACGTTGTTTGTCTCAGACAAAGGTACATAAGGCACTCAAAGAGACACATGATGGAACCTGCGAAGCTCATCAGCCAGGTCCCAAGTTACAAGACTGACTACGCCGTATGGGCTATTATTGGCCCACCATGATAGCAGATGCTATAGCATATACAAAGAAGTATCGGGCGTGTCAGTTTCATGCTGACTTCATCCATCAACCTTCAGAACATTTGCACCCCATGATGGCCTCTTAGCCATTCGAAGCATGGGGAATGGATATCATGGGGCCAATCAGCCCGTTCTCTTCCAAAGGACACTGATTTATCCTCACCATCACGGACTATTTCTCCAAATGGGCAGAAGCAGAACCATTGATAGAGGTGAAAACCTCCAACGTGATCAGCTTCATCAAGCACCACGTCATTTACCATTTCGGAGTTCCTAGAAGAATTATTCACGATAATGGCCCTCAGTTCATAAGCCATGTGTTTCATCGGTTTTGCGACAAAAATTGAATTCAGAATATGGCGTCAATGGCTTACAACCAGGCAGCTAATGGACTAGTCAAGGCATTCAATAAGACCATCGTCAAGCTCCTCAAGAAAGTTGTCTCTTCTAACAAACGTGACTGGAATGAGAAGTTGGGCGAATGTCTATAGGCTTACTGTACGACCGTTCGTATGCCCACGAGCAGCACACCATTCTTCGTGGTCTACGGGAGCGAGGTAGTACTCCCCTTGGAGATCCAGATCCCATCCTTACGGATAGCCATCACTAACCAGCTGACCGACGAAGACAACCAGTACTCGCGGCTACAAAAGTTAGAAGCACTGGACAAAAAAATGCCTACTAGCGCAGCAGAGAATCGAGCTTTATCAAATTCATATTTCTGGGGCCTTCAATAAAAAGGTCCGGGAAAGAACATTCCAAGTGGGCGACCTCGTCTTGTCAGTTCGAAGACCGATGGAAATGACTCATAAAACAGCAGGGAAGTTTGAGCCCAAGTGGGAAGGACCGTTTGTCATAAAGACGGTCTACTCTAATGGCGCCTACCGGCTGGCGAAACCTAACGGCGACTTGCTAATGATACCCATCAACGACAAGTTCCTGAAGAAGTATTACATCTGAAGACGGAACCGACATAGGCTCCCACATCCCCTAAAAGGGTACCTATGGGTCTGGTAAGGGGATCCCTCTCTTCTATATTTTCTCTCAAGTAGATGAAGGACTTCACGTCCATATTACCTCTGGATTGCTCCTCTACACCCAAAATCGCGGTTACCATGTCCATATTACCTCTAAGTAGTCGTTCTCACCGTGTTGATCCTATGCTTATCATGGTCATCTAGAAAATAGTTTACGTTCATACTACCTCTGAATTGTTGTTCTAGATCCCAACGAAGATTAGGCCTACCATGTTCATATTACCTCTGGTTAGGCAGGTCTTCCAGGATGACCCCTCGTTATGATTATCAAGGGCTAGGCATGACACCAGCCCACTACCAAGCATGTACGCTCATGCCACGTGTTCATGCTTCTGTTCAAAGTATTCCGAGCTTGACCCAACTTCGGGAAACTTTGAAAGGGGTCTTGTAGAAGCATGAAAAAAAATCTCAGCGTAGTACAAGGCGCAGGTGGGTGTTCCCACTACCGACCCCTCTTCACAATAGTTCAGAGGTTGTATAGTACAGGTTAGTGTCCTCACTATGAGACCAGCATCACAGAAGCACAGGCGGTCAAGTACGCCAAGCAGCAAAGACAAAAATCACAAACAGATGAAAAGCTTAGAAGTTCCTTTCATTAATAATAGCTAAAAGGGTCTGCTACAGATTTGACATGATTACATAAAAGACTTCATAAATATGAATTACAAGGATCTATTACAAAAGACTTATGGTTACATGTGCTGAATTAGAAACTCCTATGGATAGACTTCACAGTGTGATCGTCATGGAGAGAGGCACTGTGGATAGAAGATGTGAATATAGCCTCTATCAAAGTCTCTACCATAGCTTTTCCCTCTCCAGACGTACAACATTTTCAGAAGCAGCTATTAGCCCGCCAAGAGCTCAGGCCACAGCACAGTATGAAGGCCCTTTTCAAAAGGGCATCAGCTTCTGAGGCTCTTCTAGCCTAACAAAAGTATAGCCGCCAATAAGCAGGATAGAGCACAATCTGCGGCGCTTCACACTGGCAACCGGGCCACGAGCAAGGTCATCAGGACCTCCAAGACCTTCGAGACATCGCCCAGGTTCGAACTCCGTATGAGAAGCGTTCTAGCACGTTCTGAAGCTCATCAACAATTCTTCTATGAAGGCACAGCTCCTCTGAGTGAAGGGATCCTCAACCAAAATTTGACTTAGACAAGGCCCACTACCGCTCGAAGCTAAGTCTGGGTCTCGCATGGTACTGAAGGACAAGAAGATGAAGACATGGATTTTCAGAAGAACCTAAGACTCAGTGTAATGCATGTTGTTCGTATTACGTATTTGGAATACGTATATGTATTTTATCTTGTATTTACATATCTCCTTGGTTTGGCTTGGCTTGTTTACTCTCGGTTTGGGTTGGCTTGGTTCGGCCGGCCCAATGCTTGGTTCATCATGGGCCAAGGGTGGAACACCTTAGCCTATGCTTCTCCTTCATTTCCACCACAACCCCCCCTACCTACCACCACCTTTGATATTTATTGCCATTTCTTCTTTCTCTCTCTCCATAATTTTCATTTACTTCTCCTTCCCCCACCATTACTCTTCTCCACCAACCAAGAACACCATAGGCAAGTGCAACTTGCTTCCACAAGAGAACTCCTTTTGATGGTTTCATTAGCTTCTCCTCATGATTCTAAACCACATTAGAACTTGTCATTTTCCATTTTGAGGCTTTAATTCTTGTAGATCTAGAGTTTTGCTATTTTTGGATTTTTGGTGTTTTGATCTATCAAACTTGCTTGTTTTCAAGTTTTGATGGCTCCATATTTTAGAGAATTTCATTCTACCAAATTTTGACCTTTGGAAAGTTGGATTCGGACTTGTTTTGACCAAGATTTGGACAATGGAAGCTTAGATTCAACTTTAGAGTTCTTGCTGTTCTTGCCATTTGGAGAAGACAATGAACAGTGAGCTAGCTTTTTAGCTTACGCCACTGAGTCGTACGCTGCTGTTTAGTGAGCGTACGCTAGCCTTCGTACGCTGCTGTTTAGTGAGCGTACGTTAGCCTTCGTATGCTGCTGTTTAGTGAGCGTACGCTAGCCTTCGTACGCTGCTGTTTAGTGAGCGTACGCTAGCCTTCGTACGCTGCTGTTTAGTGAGCGTATGCTGGCCTTCGTACGCTGCTGTTTAGTGAGCGTATGCTAGCCTTCGTACGCTGCTGTTTCGTGAGCGTACGCTAGCCTTCGTACGCTGCTGTTTAGTGAGCGTACGCTAGCCTTCGTACGCTGCTGTTTAGCGAGCGTACGCTAGCTTTCGTACGCTAGCTTAAGCGAGCAAGGCGTACGCTGGCCCTTTCGTACGCTAGCTTGAGCGTACGCTGACCTGTAGCTTGAGCGTGCCCTTGTGTACGCTGACCCTTGCGTACGCTTCCCATTGGAAGTGTATGGATCCTTTGGTACGCAGACCTGGGCGTACGCTAGCCTGAGCATAGCCTGGCTTGAGCGTAGGCTGATTACCCTTGATCTTTTATAGCCCTGTAATATTGATATTTTATTAGATATTTAACGTCCATTTTATATCCTTACGCCTTTTGTCCTGAACTTGTTAATCATGGATTTGTTTAATATGTTTGGAATTGATAATTGAGCATGACGTGATAGTGACCCGTAGTGGTGCACTCCTGACATAATGACCTGACATGACCTGATAGTGGCCCGTCGTGGCGCACTCCTGACTAGTACACTTGACATGATTACCTGACATGATATGACCTGTATAATTAATCCTGGACACCGTGGGTGATTGTGCTTGTATAAATAAACCAGTCCTGTCTTGCATCATGTCTAGGATGGGACTCCTGAGTACCACGGTCAGGAGTACCTACTAAAATGGACTAAGGTTAACAACTAGATTAATACATTAGTCATGAAGAGATTTCCCAGCTACAGGCAGTCCCGTTACTTGGGCACGCCTTAGGATCTGTAGCCTGCCGTCGAGTAGGGCACATTTCCAGCACACTGTCATGTGTTGCACCCTTCAAGCTACCTAAGGGTACATTCGTTTCCTGGACGATGTACCCACCTGAATTTAACTCTAATCTTTTAACCCGGGGAACCTGGACGGTCTGTAGGGCTTGTGGCTGTGGAATAATCTCACTGCATCTTGTTAGTAATTAGGCTTGTGACAACCCTAGTTAGTTAAAGTATCAAGCCGTAATTTTTGCTTGGCCGTGAAATGATTGGATGGAGTCTAACCAGTCTAGTCTTGCCCTGAATCCTGTTCCAGATTATTGAATGACCAGAATGCTTGTTTTTATTTTACCGATAAATGGTGAGAATTCCAAGCTCTGTTCAGACGAAGGGTTACAACCTCGGTCATTGTTTGGTTTACGGATTGTAACCTGGTTATCCGAATAGTTCCATGGTTATCTCGTCGTATATCATCCTGGTATATTTTCTTTATTTCCAGTTCTTACTTTTATTTATATCTTGTGCTGATTGCTGGTTTTAGTTCTTAAGTGAAGCTTCCTTTGTGGCACTTGCTCTTTCTGGGGTCTGACCCAGCTGGTTTTGTATGGCCAGATTTTGGAGCAGCTCCAGAGGATCTACCGACCTTCCAGCCGGATGGTGGCCACTAGACGGAACCCTGGCAACGAGTGGGTTATTTTTTGGCTCTCCCGCTCTATTGTAAAATATTCTTTTGAGGCGTTTAGCCGACGAGCACCTGTTTAGCTCGATTGTACTTTATTTACTGTCTGCCTACGGGCTGTAACATGATTAACAGATCCTAGGGTTGATCATGTATGACTAAACTCTTGCTAGTCCTAACATTTTGTAACGACTAGCTTCATGATCAGCTGAATATGTAATATTTGGGACGCCTTATCATTATATATTTAATGATCATACATCTTGTAACATTTACTTACTTGCTTGTGATTGAGACACTAGGCTTGTTCATGACTATAGGAGACTGTTGGCTTGTAGTAAACCCTCATGTATCTAGACAGCCGTGACCGTATAGCGAGATGGAATCCATTTCATATACGTAGCTGGCTATGTCTGCCCCCGCTCTCCAGTATTCTGGTTCTGGGGCGTGACACTCAGCACGATGAATCTCATTAAATAAGGTTCATTCGACTAAGTCCTAGACCCCCTTAGAATTCCCTAAGTAACGGTAGCAATTAGGAGGGAGTCCTTAAAGAGCGGACATTTATTGCTCTTTACTTCAAAGCCAGTGTCTTCGATCCAGAGGTGCAACTACATGCCTGCGCTAACCCCAGGTACAGACTGGTAATACGTTCACACCTTATCAACATCAACGGCGTAGCATTCTGCTCCGACCTAAAAGTTCAGAAACACCTTTTTTCTAGAGACTTGGGAGATACCATTGCCTCCAACACAAGTCTGTATGTCACTCCGAAAGCACAGTACCTAGTCAACCTGAAGCACAAGCCTACTCATCACCCTACAGCACAGTGACTTTGTTGCTCGAAACATAACTTTTTTATTGCTCTAACGCACAAAAGTCTTGTTATCTTCGAAGCCAAGTCCACTCGTCGCCTGAAAACACGGAGGCTCTATTTTCTCCAGAAGAACGGTCTACTCGTCGCCCTAGAAGCGCAGCGATACTTATACCTCGCTAGAGGCACAGGAAGCATGGTCCCACCCAATTGGTTTGCTTAAATCGCCTCTATTAAAGATAGGATTGGGATTGAATCATGATTGATATCTTATCAGATTTATTTAAATCTTAGATGATGATCAATTAGAATCCAAATCTAAAATAAAATCCAAAGATTTACTCGACTGCATCCGAACAAGCAAATCGGCATGCACCACGTGTCTCCTCCTTCGATTATTTTGATAACCACCTGAGATCTCGATTGAGGGGAATCTCGATGTCCGCCACGTGTCAGCACCGTAAAAGCCCACACCGTACAATGACGACAAATTCCTTCATATCTCAAAACCCTAATGCACATCGCATATGTGCTATGTTCTCTATAAATAGAAGGAGTTTTCCTTCAACAACGACCAACCACCAGAACTATCAAGGTCACGAAGATCACCGAGAAATCTTCAACTCAGACATCCTCTTGATCGGCGACCCTAGAGTTCCATCAAAGGCGTCAGAAAGCCAAAGCAAGTTCAACTCGTCGTCAGATCGTCAACGGAGAAAAGGAGCTATTGCAGTGCTCGATGTGGGATGAAGCGGGAGGTAGCACGCTTCGTCGCTAGATGTTTGGTCTGCCAGTAGGTGAAGGCAGAGCGACAGAGGCCAGGAGGTTTGTTACAGCCGTTGCCCATTCCTGAGTGAAAGTGGAAACACATTACGATGGACTTTGTTTCGGGATTGCCGCGTACGCCAGGAGGAAAAGACGTAATTTGCGTCATCGTAGACAGGTTGACCAAATTAGCTCACTTTTTGCCATTTAAAGTAGATTTGTCTACCGAAAAGCTAGCAGAGATGTATATGCGGCAAATTATCAGGATTCATGGAGTTTCGGTAAGTATTGGCTCGGATCGGTATAGTCGCTTTACTTATCATTTCTGGCGAAGTCTGCATATTAGCTTGGGTACTCAGCTCAAGTTTAGTACTGCATACCACCCTCAGATGGACGGACAGTCAGAAAGGACTATTCAGACACTCGATGACATGCTAGAAACTTGTGCCTTAGATTTTGGAGGTTCTTGGGAGGATCACATGCACTTAGTGGAGTTTGCATACAGCATCGAGATGTCACCGTTCGAGACACTGTACGGGCGTAGATGTCGTATACCCTTGTCTTGGAATGATGTTGGAGAGCAAGCTTTATTGGGACCTGAGATGGTTGTGGATACAGCCAAGAAGGTGAAGCTCATCAGGGATCGACTTCGTGTGGTGCAGGACAGACATCGACATTGGGTCGATAGCCACCGCAGACTGTTGGAGTTCAAGGTACAGCTTAGAGATAGGATTAGAAGTAGGATTGTGTGTTTATGATTTTGTTAATCATGTTTGATTATTATAGTTAATTTGAGACCTTATTTGTGATTAGGTTGGAGATCTAGTTTTTCTGAGGATATCTCCGACACATGGTACCATACATTTTGGTGGAGGTGGAAAGCTTAGCCTGCGCTTCATCGGACCTTTTGTTATCAGCGAAAGAGTCGGTGATGTGGCTTATAGGCTAGATTTGTCACCTGTATTAGTAGGAGTCTACAACGTATTTCACGTATCGTAGTTGAGACGGTACGTGGCGGACCCTAGCCATGTACTCGATCATTCAGAGATCGAGGTAAGACCTACTCTTAGCTATCCATAACAGCCAGTGGAGATTCTGTATCGACGAAAGAAGGTACTGAGGAAACAGGCGATACCCTTGGTTCGTGTCGCATTTACGTATCATTCTCCAGAAGAGTCTACAAGGAAGAGGGAGGATGACATGCGCGAGCGATACCCTTATCTTTTTGGACCGTGAGGTATGGTTTTCTATCCTACTTATCAGTTTAGTTTCACATTTCAATTTTAAGGACAAAATTATTTTAAGAAGGGTAGACTTGTCATTACCACATTTTTAGCTTGAGGGTATTTCGGCCAATTTTGACTTTTTGTAAAATTGAATTTTTATTAATTAAATATGTGCTAATCATTTAATTGAGCCTTAACCTAGAAGTTAACCTAATC
Source organism: Iris pallida (assembly GCA_029216955.1). Classification (NCBI taxonomy): domain Eukaryota; kingdom Viridiplantae; phylum Streptophyta; class Magnoliopsida; order Asparagales; family Iridaceae; genus Iris; species Iris pallida. Next base: position 1,674,291 of record JANAVB010027400.1, read on the forward strand.
TTGATATGATCATGTGGATTAGATATTTGATTAGAATATTCCTACTAAGTGCCAAGTTTAGAAATATCTAGATATTGTGTAAGTAGGATATTTTGGTTAGAAATTAGTAAAGGAAACCTAGTTTTATTTTGAGCCTTTGATTGGACTTGATTTGCATAGAGAGAAGCTTAGCCACACATCTAAACTTTTGCCTAACCCTAATTTCCTATAGTTGGTCGGCCAAAAATGGAAATTACCCCATATAAGTAGCAACATATGATTCATGTTGCCTCATTTTAATACCTACAAGAAACTCTAATCTAGTTCTTCCCCAATTTCTTCCACTTTATCCAAATTGATCCCAAATTGAGTCAAATCAATTGCATCATCACCTTCTACTGTAGTGAAGGCTAGTGGAGGCTTGCTAGCAAGGATTTGAGGAGCTTTGGGCATTAGAAGATTGAAGGAGGATTCTCAATTTAGGCCTATTCATTGAGATTTACTCTCAATAGGTAAAACCCCTCAAATTGATTCAAAATTCCATTTTCTTTCCATAGATACATTCATTTAGGTGTCCCTTAGCTGTAGAGCAAATTTGGTAGCAATTGGTGTTGATTTGATGTGCGTATCGGACACATATCAGTGTCATTTACTTTGTGTTTGACGAAATGTCACTGCGGATCTTTTTTTCTTATTTTCTGCAATAAATTACATGTTTGCGTAGCCCTTAGCATGCGGATCAAGAATCACTAACTCTGAGCACGATTTGGGTTCATGTCCGTGTCCAAATGGGCACAATTATGGTTTGTTGAATGTTGTTTGTAATTGTTTGAATATTATCAATTTACCGCTGTCCTGTACAGTGATACCCACATTAAACACACACACACACCCTACTGTTGTCATAGAGCAAACACCCACTGCCACTTTGCTTATGACACACATACATACACTTTGTCTCTTAAAACCTTCTTTCTCTCTAAATATGTGTATATATATGTTTGTGCATATATATAGTTTTCCTATATACATATATATATATATATATATATATATATATATATATATATATATATATATATATATAGATATATATATATTCCAATATATATATATATATATATATATATATATATATATATATATATATATATATATATATATATATATATATATATATATATATATATATATATATATATTGGAATATATATATATATATATATATATATATATATATATATATATATATATATATATATATATATATATATATATATATATATTGGAATATATATATATATATATATATATATATATATATATATATATATATTGGAATATATATATATATATATATTCCAATATATATATATATATATATATATATATATATATATATATATATATATATATATATATATATATATATATATATATATATAATGGTGAAATATATATATATATATATATATATATATATATATATATATATATATATATATATATATATATATATATATATATATATATAATGGTGAATGTGATACTTATGTATATATTATATATGAGATGTATGTGTGCCTAGTTAGCTATGAGGTTTAGCCATGTTTGGTTTAATATGTGACCTATAGGCTATGTATTGTAGTTTGGTTTACTTAGGCTTGACTTGTTTAGACCTAGAATGGACTAAGTTAGACTAGTTGACCATGGTTGACCAAATCCTACCTAGTTTGACCTAGTTTGACTGGAGTTGACCTAGTTTGACTGTAGAGTTGACCAGAGTTGACCAAGAGTTGACTTTAGCCCAGATTGACCTAGAATCATGTAGATGTATTATACACTTCATTTATAACCCCTTTGTATATACTTCATGACTTGTGTTGCTCTAAAATAGGACTCAGATACCTCATTTCAGATATCTATTCTCATCAGACACTCAGGATATCAGGCGAGTACATTCTCTGATTGTTTTATACTAGTTAGGATTTATATTCTTGCTCTAGATCAATTTACTTGATGCTGTCACGATGTTATCACGAATTGGTACTATATGGATCTTTTCATGAGATATTATCCCCCTCGGGAGCATTAGATACATCATGTCATGTGCTTTTTACGTATATCATGTATTCATGTGCTTTCACTATTCATTCATGTGCACACATGTGATTCATGTACTCTTATGATCATTGTGCCCCTCATGTACAAATTATTTATGTACACTCATTTATTGAGCCCACGTGAAATCATGTACGTAACATAACTTGAATGGATCCTTGTGTATTGATTGGGGCATGAGTGAGTAGAATTGGTTATGTGGATCATATTCCCAGTAGTTATTCATGTGAACTTCCATAGCTTATTCATGTGCAACCTCACCTGTTTTTATAACCATATTGTGCTCTAAATCACTAGTCACTTATAGTTCTTACCTATCATGTATATATTTCCAGTTATCAAATATCTTCCTATTTTCATGTACATCTTTCTTTACAGTTCATGTTTCTTACTCTTTTACATGTTTTATACTTTCCTGCTATGTTATGAACTGCGTGAGATGTATTGTGTTCGATCATGTCCTGAATGGACCGATTGAAAATATTACAGAGGACGATGAGGACTTATACACCATATACTACGGAGCCCACATAGATGATACATGTGTGCTGATTCCATGGGAGGACCTTGCGGCAGTTGATGACACCATCCCTTTAGCTTAGGCGAGTTAGCTAGTAGTTATCTTACTTTCTTTTGTTTGTTTCATTTGGACTTGGTGATGTATTATGTTTTTGGATGTCGTTGTTGTGTCGTATAGACACTTAGACTTGTTTCCCTTCTGTTTGTATTTCTTCTGGAGATTATCATATCTATCATATCGTACTATTTCTACCTTAGATTGTAATTGAGATGTACCTTCTATATTGTCCTCCATTCAGAGAGTATATCTTGCGTAGTTATATTTATACTGTGTTAGATGTTGTGACCTAGGACAGCGTTCTACTTCCTATACTGCGGCGTAGGCTGGACGTACCCACTTCTCGTACCCCTACACTGGGTGCGGGTCGTGACAACTCGTACATTTAATGTACGTTTCATTTCAATTATTCTATCTAGTGTTTGACACGCACTATGTTCATCTCTCGATCGAGCCACGCCAGTGATCTCGATAGGTTAACTTAATTAGCAAACAATGATATATTTTACTTAGAAATGAAGGAGTAGAAAAGAGAAGTCAAAGTCCTCCCACTTTAAGTCGATACGCCTTATCGTTTTATCAAGCCGATGCGGCTCGATTTCATATCTTTGTTGCACGGCCAACTCTTCTGACTTGGCCATTCGAACACTTTACGCTATATTGAATTATCCAAGCGATTTGGCCTACCGTACCTATACTTCAGTCCGTAGCAAGGTGACGATTTTGTTTTGTGGACACCATTACAAATAAGATAAAATGTTGACCTCTTATATTTCAGCGAAAACGTATAGCCTGTACACGAAACCAACTAAAATCAATACTTGTCCGAACTGGACTTATGCCTTGCGTCGATTCAAATTCTTAGAATCTTCGAACCGAGTCAATGTTTTCTCTCGGGCCAACTTAACACTTGCATCGATCTTACTCGATGCGTTCCTCGGGTCAACATAACTCTTTGCATCGATCCGACTCGATGCGTTTCTCGGGACAATATAACTCTTATATCAATTTACATCGATACTTAATCGGGTCAATACGACTCTTCGAGTCAACGACTTAGCATAATGTACCATGCGGAGTAGGGCATTACATAGAGCAGAAAGGGTCTGTCTGCGATGGGTGCCACTAGGACTGGGGGGTCATCAGATAATATTTGATGTCGTCAAATGCCTTCTGACATTCCTCCGTCCAGACGTAGGAGACTCCCTTCTTCATGAGTTTGGTGAAGGGCTAGCATTTTTCGAAAAGGTTCGTGATAAACCTTCGGATGTATGCGAGACGTCCTTGTAGGCCTCAAAGTTCTCTAAGGTTCTTCGGAGGGTCCATGTCGAGGATGGCTCTAGTCTTTTCGGGGTTGACATAGATGCCTTTTGTTGTGATTATAAAGCCCAATAATTTGCCGCTGGAAATCCCAAGGAAGGATTTAGCGGGGTTCATCTTGAGCTGATGTGCCCGCATAAGATCGAAGACAGTCTTCAAATCTTGTAGGTGATCACCTCGTAGACGGCTCTTGACAGTGATGTCATCAACATCGACTGTCTTACGGAGGTGTTGGCGAAAGTTGGTGCTCATAGCTCGTTGGTAGGTGGCACCTGTATTCTTCAAGCTAAAGGGCATTACTGTGTAGCAGTAAACCTCCTTCGGAGTCCTGAATGATGTGTGCTTCTCATCGTCTGGAAACATCTTGATTTGGTTGTAGTCGGAGTATCCGTCCATGAAGGACATACGTTCAAAGTCGCACATATTGTCAATCATGACATCGACGATCGGGAGCGGGAACTCGTCCTTCGGGCAAGCAAAGTTGAGATTCCGGAAGTCGATGCAAACTCGGATCTTTCTATTCTTTTTAGTAACGAAAACGATATTAGCCACCCAATCTGGATGTTGTTCTTCGCGAATAAACCCACTGCCCAAGAGTTTATTGACTTCTTTGTCAATAGCGTCAATAATGTTAGACAGAAGCGTCGCTGTTACTGTTTAATAGGCTTAACATTGGGTAAGATGTTGAGCTTGTGCATTGCGACTTGTGGGATGAGATCGGGCAAATCTTCATAGCTCCAGGTGAAGACGTCAATTTATTCTTTGACCAGCTGGACCAAAAAATTTTGGTCCTCTCCTACCAGGCTTTTGCTGATGAAGATAGGTTTAGACGAAGATCCATCCCCGAGGTCGATCTGCTCGACTTCGTCGTTAGTAGGGGGTTTTCATAGTTCGAAGCGAGATTTCCATTGTGCACCTAGGCGTTGAGTCCAGGGTTCCTCTTCGAAGAACTCTACTGTTTGATCTTCGTCTTCGACTTCCGAAGGATGTACGGATGTCATGTTGGCTGACAACACCTTCCTGAAGATTGGGTCGATGCTGGTGTCGGAGTCCCAAGTTGAAGCTTCAAATGAGTGAGAGTGTACGACCTCTTCTGCTTCTAAATTCTCTGGGTTTGTCGGAGGTGTGATGTAGCCTACCCCCCGTCGAGTACGGTGGTAATAGTATTGTGGCTTCACTTTCAGAACAGGGAGTCGCAAAGGAAGAAGTAGGCGTTTGCCATAGTTCAGACGCTAGCCGCTTTTCAGGTTGTAACCTATCTTTTGGATGAGATACTTGGCTTGATCGTTATACCGATATATTTGTATTCTACCTGTGTCAGGATCTGGCTCCACCGGTGGACGTTCTTGATGACGCTCGACTTTGCCAAAGATGATAGGTTTCTCATTCTGGTTTTGGGGTAGGACTATATGACAGACTCCTTGGTACATGACGACTCAATTTACATGATTGACAGTCGTTATTTGTGTTTATAACACTGTGGGGCATTATCTAGAGTATATATGGCATTCCAATGTGGAAGACTAGAATAATTGAAAGACACCCTTTTGCTGATAAAATACGGGATCTTGTCCCGAGGAATTACATCATCAAGGGACGGGGCGTCGATATTAGCAGATATGTACTCTCCCAGTTCCTCATCGGTGAGTACTGGAGTAGCCTTGGGCGGATCGGGTAAGTCTGCGGGGAGCTTGTCCCGTGCAGGCTCTTGAGTCTGTGCTGAAAGAGATACTGAGGCTTTCTCTTGTAGCTTGACAGCGGGAGGGGCTGACGATTGAGGAGGTCTTCCCTTAAGTTGTACCTTGAGGGGTACCTCAGCTGGTGCTTCATGTTGGAACATTTAGCCATATTCAAACTGATTTCGATAATTGACTTTAACTCCGATCTTGATATGATAAGAAATAAAGAATGCAGAGTTCATCATTATTGAATTTTTCACATTTATTCTGTATTTTTCTATTTATTGAGTCTATTTGTGAGTCGGGATCACTGGAAATTAGAAGTCTATCTAAAACCTATCTTGATTCATTCCTTCAACCGAACCAAACCCAATTGAACCAAAACCAACTTAGGTTGAACCAGAATCAAAGGGACCGAACTCGGCCAGAGTTCTGCCCAAACTCGGACCGAACTCAGTCAACTTGATTTCTCCTGGTCAGCAGCAAATTTCTATAAATAGAGAAGATTTTGTTATTTTTATACACTCATTTCTTCTTCATCTTCTCTATCTATTCTTAAAACTTTATATTCAGTTTTCAAAGCTTCAATCTTCAGATCTCTAAGTCAACTCAACTCTTCTAAGTGCCGGTGGTTTTCGATTAGGATTTTTCGAGTTGTACAAGCTTGGCGTATAAAAGCTTTTTCCTCAGAAAAGTGATTGGTGAAATTTGATCGTGGGCTTCGGATAAAAACAAGACGGTGTTGATGTTCGGGTGTTCTTCGGAGCAAAACACGTGGTGTAATCTCTATTTCAAATAGTGGATTCAATGTCGGGTTGAGTACTCGAGACTGGACTAGTTCTCACAGAGGGAAACTAGTATAAACATGTTGTCTCTGCGTATTGAATTCTTGCCTCAACCGTTACTGCTTTACTTGTATTTAAATTTAATATATTGCTTCACCTTCTTAGAGTTAATTTTGTATTGCTAAATATTTCTGCTGCACTCTATTCAGCCCCCCTCTAGAGTGTCATTGTTTCTATAATTGGTATCAGAGCAGGTTATCTCTTGTCGGAATTAACACTCTTCGAGATATGGCATCCCTATTTCTAAGCAACGGTGAAGGTCATTCAACAAATAGGCCACCCTTATTTGATGGCCCAAATTACACGTATTGGAAGACGCGGATGAGCTTTTCCCTCAAGTCACTTGATTTCGATTTATGGTCGACTGTTATCAATGGTTGTAAGAAACCTCTACCTATTAGAGCAGAAGGTATTTTAGTTGAAAAACCACTCGATCAATACACCGACAATGAAAAGAAATAAGCCAGTCTTGATGCAAAAGCCATCAATGCTTTATTTTGTGCTATTGATAGAACTGAATTCAATAGAGTCTCTACATGTGCCACGTCCAACGAGATTTAGAAACTTCTTGAGGTTACTCATGAAGGTACTTCACAAGTGAAGGAATCCAAAATCTTATGACTTACACAAGAGTATGAGGCATTCAAAATGAAGCCTAATGAAACTATTACAGCGATGTTTACTCGATTTTTAGATATTGTTAATCCTCTATCTTTCCTTGACAAAGAATACAGCAATCATGAAAAGATATGGAAGATTCTTCGTGGACTACCAAAGAACCGGAATCCAAAAGCAACGGCCATTATTGAAGGAAATAATCTCACAACAATGAGCCTTGAAACCCTTACAGGAAAACTCATGACACATGAGTTGGATCTTCAGGACTTCGATGAACAAAATCCAAAAGAGAAGACAATAGCATTCAAGAAAAATCACAAGACAATCTCTGACGATGAGAGTGAGACAGACAGCTCAGACAACGAGTAGATGGCCCTGATGACAAAAAACTTCAGGCGATTCCTCAGATATGAGAATTCAAACAAGAAGAAGAAGGACTTCAAAGATGACGAAGAACCGATCTGTTTTAGCTGCAAAAGAATAGGCCATATAAAGAAGGACTGCCCTGTTATAAGGAGAGGAAGCAGAAACGATCAAACAAGCAGACATGATCAGACAAGCAAGAGAAGGTCAACAACCAAAAACTATGCAAACACCAATATCTGGTGTGAAAGTGAAGCTAGTGATTCTGAAAATGAAGACAACTCTCGAAACTCAGCAAACCTATGCTTCATGGCTACAGATGCTAAGGTAATAACAAACCCTCTTTATGAAGAATTTACTTTTGATGAATTGTGTGATGCTTTTTCTGATCTATTGGCCGATCCGAAGAAAATGATAGATATGTACAAAAGTGCTAAGAAAGAGCTGAAATTTGTACAGTCTGAATTTTTTAAGCAATCTAGAATGTTAGAAGATATTAAAGATTATTCTAGTGACACCAATGAGATTACTTCTTTAAAGCTAAGTTTACATGATTCTCTTGAAAAGCTTGAAAAGGCAAATCAAGAAAATGTAAAACTTAACGATCTCTATGAACTAGAGAAAAAGAAGTATAACATTGCTATTCTAAGAGTAGATGCACTCACGGCCAAATTAGATGAAGCCAATGACAACTCTAAAAAGTTAGAGATTAAACTGGGCAAACAAGTTGCTAAACCAAATGCTCAGGTAAACACAAGTCAGAAGGCTAAACACAAACACCACACTAACAACACTTTTAGAAATGTTAGAAATCATGCTTATATGTATATGTTTTCATACAACAAGAATGCACACACTATTTCAAAAACTCATATGCATGATTTTCGAACAAAACCTAGCATTAACACTTCTGCTATATGTCATTATTGTGGATTAAAAGGATATGTGTCACCTTAGTGTAAGATTAGAAAGCTAGTAGATATGAATGTGTATATATGGGTTCCAAAAGCTAACACATCAGGACCCTCAAGAAAGTAGGTACCAAAGGTTACACTTCAACTTGTGTTGTAGGTGGACCTTCCTCCTCCCACTAAAAGTAAGTGGATACTCGATAGTAGTTGCTCCGGACACATGACAGGTGACGACAAATTGTTCGCAACTCTATCGATGAAGAAAGAAGGCTATGTCTCATTTGCAAACAACGTTAAAGGACATATCATTGGAATTGGTGACATAGGTATCTCTCCCTCACCCATTATTAAAAATGTATGCTTAGTAACAAAATTGAAGCATAACCTGCTAAGTATCAGCCACTTAACTGATCACGGTTATGGAATAAACTTTGTTAAAAATAAATGTTTTGTTTATGATAAAACTTCTGGAATAATTTTCTTTAAAAGAATAAGAGAGGACAATATATATGTTTTATATCTGTTAGAAAAGACTAATAGTGCAGGAAAGTGTCTGTTTACAACGCAAGATGAAAGCCGGATATGGCATATCCGTCTTGGACATGCAAACATGGAAAACTGGTAAGAGGCTTATACAAAATAATTTACAAAAAAGATATGGTTTGTGCTGATTGTGAGAAGAATACGACATCTAGATCATCTTTCAAGTCAATAAACGCTATAAGTACCTCTAGACCCCTGCAATTGATTCATATGGACTTGTTTGGACCAAGTAGAATCGTCAGTCTTGGCAGAAAGCTTTATGCTTACGTGATAGTTGATAACTATTTACGATATATTTGGGTTTATTTTCTTGCAAATAAGAATGAAGCCTTTTTTAAGTTTGTATCTTTCTGTAAAAAGGTACAAAATGAGAAAGGATTCATGATTACTCGTGTTCGAAGTGATCGTGGAGGAGAATTCGATAACCATGAGTTTAAATCTTATTGTAATTCAAATGGATTATCACATGAATTCTCTTATCCCAGAAATCCTCAACAGAATGGATTTATAGAAAGGAAGAATAGAACTCTTGGCGATATGGCCAGAGTTATGCTTAACCAGTATAATCTCCTAAATACTTTTGGGCAGAAGCTGTTTATACAGCATGCCATGTATTGAATAGATTTCTTATTAGACCTATATCTAAAAAGACTCCTTATGAATTACGGTTTAATAGAACTCCTAATATCAGCTATTTCAAGGTCTTTGGTTGCAGATGTTTTATTCTAAATACAAAAGACAACTTGGGAAAATTTGATAAAAAAGTTGATGAAGGAATATTCTTGGGTTATGCGGTGAAAAGCAAAAGATACGGAGTATTTAATAAGAAATCACTTGTTGTCGAAGAATCAATCAATCACATTCGATGAGCTAAACGTCAAACGACAAGACGATAGTGACAATGAAGAAACTCCCACCAATGGAATATCAGAAGATACACCATCCACGTCCTATCTGGAAATTCTGCCGAAACGAATGAGATTTTCGACAGACCATTCCGAAGAACTGGTAATCGGTGATATATCAAGAGGCGTAAGTACTTGTTCCAGCTCAAGACAAATGGTAATAGCAAATGTTGCATTTATTTCCAAAATTGAACCTAATAATGTTTTAGAAGCATTTTCTGATGAATTTTGGATTTCTGCTATGCAAGAGGAACTTAACCAATTTGAACAGAATCAAGCTTGGGAACTTGTTCCCAGACCTATTGATCACCCGATCATTGGTACTAAGTGGGTGTTCCGAAATAAGTTAGATGAGAATGGCTCAGTCACACGCAATAAAGCACGTCTAGTAGCTCAAGGCTATAATCAAGAAGAAGGCATTCTCTATGATGAGACATATGCTCCAGTTGCTAGATTAGAGTCCATTCGAATGCTTTGTGCTTTTGCAAGTTTTCATAGTTTTAAACTTTTTCAAATGGATGTTAAAAGTGCTTTTTTAAATAGTTTTATAAAAGAAGAAGTTTTTGTAAAACAACCTCCCGGCTTTGAAGATTTCAAATATCCTGATCACGTATTCAAGCTTTGAAACGCTCTCTATGGTCTTAAACAAGCACCCCATGTTTGGTATGAGGGCCTTAGTTCTTTCCTACTTGAATACGGTTTTTCAAAAGGGAAGGTTGATTCAACTTCATTTATAAAATCTTTAGACAAAAATATTTTATTAGTACAGATATATGTTGATGACATAATCTTTGGACAAACTAATGAGATCTATGTAACGAGTTTGCTAAGTGTATGCAGAGTGAATTCGAAATGAGCATGATGGAAGAATTAACATTCTTCATTGGACTGCAAATTAAGCAGAGTTCACAAGGAATATTCATTAATCAAGCCAAATATACAAAAGACTTGCTAAAGAAATTTGATATGGATAATGTCAAACCTATTAGCACTCCAATGGCGACGTCTACAAAGCTTGATACAGATAAAAATTGTACACCAGCCGACATACGTATGTACAGAGGTATGATTGGTAGTTTACTGTACTTAACTGCTAGTCATCCTGACATCATGTTTTTTGTATGCTTATGTGCTCGGTATCAGGGTTATCCAAAAGAATCACATGTAAAGGCTGTTAAGCGTATCTTGCGATACCTTAAAGGGACTTTGACAACCAGACTTTGGTATCCCAAAACTGATTCGTTTGACCTGATAGGTTACTCGGACTCAGATTTTGCTGGATGCAAGGTCGATCATAAAAGTACCAGCGAAACATATCATTTTCTAGGAAAGTCATTAGTCTTCTGGTTTTCTAAGAAACAAAATTCAGTTGTATTATCAACTACTAAAGGTGAGTATATAGCTGCAGGACGTTGTTGTGCACAAATTTTATGGATGAAACAAACTTTAGAGGACCTTCAATTATTCTTTCATCATATTCCTATTTACTATGATAATACTAGCTTTATTAATCTCACTACGAATCCTATTTGTCATTCACGCACTAAACACATAGAACATAGACATCATTTTCTAAGAGACCATGTTTTACAAGGTGATATTAGTTTAGAGTTTGTTGATACTGAACATCAACTAGCTGACATCTTCACTAAGCCTTTGGCTGAGGATTGTTTTAACTTTATATGAAAGAAATTAAGAATTCTGGATGTTGAGGTAATATAATTCAATATTATTTTTTAATAAACATGAATTAGCTAAAATTATTTTGGTTATAAGCCGAAAGGGCCCTTTTGTCACACAGGTGTAAATAACTTGAAGCGACACGGTGTACTAGTCTTCGGACTACCGCTAGCTGGGATCCGGCCCCTACAGCTAACCTAAAATATTTATAGCAATTTATGTATTATTAATTAATAAATATTAAATTATTTAATTCAACACAGATATTTCTAATTAAATTCATATTTATATTAAAATCTATTGTATACTTTCCAACTACTGTACTGAATCCCAAGTGACCGAACTCGGTCAGAGTTCTGACCAAACTCGTATTCTGTGATTCTGTTTATTGTTACTAATTTGGTTTGGAAAAAAAATTGGTTTAGACTCTACAGATACAGATTCAGCATAAATCTTTTGTTATGAAAAAGTAACAAGACTTGACCGTACATTACGGGGGGTATTATACTGTACCATAATTTGATGAGCCAAAGCTGCTACCGTACCCTCATCACTCATCAAGTCTATTTCCAATTCAAGATGAACCTTTTCTTTAAAATATCAATCATAGTTTTGTCGCATTATCAAAATGGAAGAGATTGTTGGCACATTTAGCCATAGTCAAATCGATTTCGATAATTGACTTTAACTCCGATCTTGATATGAAAAGAAATAAAGAATGCAGAGTTCATCATCATTGAATTTTTCACATTTATTCTGTATTTTTCTATTTGTTGAGTCTATATTTGTGAGTCGGGATCACTGGAAATTAGAAGTCTATCTAAAACCTATCTTGATTCATTCCTTCAACCGAACCAAACCCAATTGAACCAAAACCAACTTAGGTTGAACCAGAACCAAAGGGACCGAACTCGACCAGAGTTCTGCCCAAACTCGGACCAAACTCAGTCAACTTGATTTTTCCTGGTCAGCAGCAAATTCCTATAAATAGAGAAGATTTTGTCATTTCTATACACTCATTTCTTCTTCATCTTCTTTATCTATTCTTAAAATTTTATATTCAGTTTTCAAAGCTTCAATCTTCAGATCTCCAAGTCAACTCTACTCTTCTAAGTGTCGGTGGTTTTCGATTAGGAGTTTTTGAGTTGTATAAGCTTGGCGTATAAAAGCTTTTTCCTCAGAAAAGTGATTGGTGAAGTTTGATCATGGACTTCGGATAAAAACATGACGGTATTGAAGTTGGCGTGTTCTTCGGAGCAAAACACGTGGTGTAATCTCTATTTCAAGTAGTGGATTCAATATCGGGTTGAGTACTCGAGACTGGACTAGTCCTCACAGAGGGAAACTAGTATAAACTTGCTGTCTCTGTGTATTGAATTCTCGCCTCAACCTTTACTGCTTTACTTGCATTTAAATTTAATATATTGCTTCACATGCTAATAGTTAAATTTTTTTATTGCTAAATATTTTTGCTGCACTCTATTCACCCCCTCTAGAGGGGCCATTGTTCCTACACTTCGGGGACTGGTGTTTTTTCGCGGAGCTTTGCCACGAGAGGTGTTGACACTTGGTGAGGTTTTCCCTTGAGTCGTATCTTCAAAGGCTTTAGTGGTTGTTCCACTCAGAGAGGTTGGTGCTCTCCCACGAAGCTTGACTATAATAGGGGACGATGTCTGAGGAGGTTTTCCCTTGAGTCGCACTTTAAGAGGAGCACTGATTATCATTTATGCCTCAGTATCAGCCTCAGCTTCGGCTTTTTCTTCGTCTTTGGCGTCGCTGGCTTCATCGTCCAAGTGGATTGATTTGCAAAGATCGGAGTCGGTGAAGAAGGCTTCAATCCCTCTGAAGGGATCGACATCAGCAAACTCCGTTCTGACTATGCCATTGGTGGATACGTATTTTATACATTGGTGGAGAGTAGATGGCACCACCATATATTCGTGTAGCCATGGGCGCCCTAACAGGATGTTGTAGTTGACGTCCGCATCCACAATATAGCAAGTCACCTCGATCTGGAGATCACCGATATGACACTTCAGTCGAATCTTGTCCAGTGGTTCACTCTTGTTGGCATTGAAGCCACTGATTATAGTTTAGGAGGCTCTCAGACGATGCATCAGGATCTCCAAGGTTTGGAGCAGAGTTCGGGGAATGATGTTGAGAGAAGACCTAGGGTCGATCTGTATTCGATCCATTTTGATGGCACCGACATACCCTGTGTAATACAGCGGTCTGTTGTGTCGGTTATTCTTGAGCAGCATGTCTTATTGGATGAATGTGATGTTGATCATCCCCCACACTATGACAGTGCGAACTTGCTGTTGGGTCATCTTCAGGCTGCTTGACCTGGCTGATGAAAGACTCAGCGTCCTTCAAGGCTTTATATAGAGCCTCTCGAGTATCTCTGGATAGACGAAGAAGCTCGAACAGGGACAGCCGAGCTAGAGTACTGGCGAGTTATGCCAGTATATCGAAGTTGTGGGGTTTAGTTAGCCCCAGAGCATTGTCTTTTCGTAGAGGCACGTCGAAGCGGGCCTCGTTCTGTTTTTCTTTATCGGCCGCTGGAGGTTGGGAAGGACCTTTTCCTTGGGCAGCTGTGGTGGTGACGGGAGGTGCCTCCTCGATAGGGGCCTCCTCTGGCTGAGCATTCTGTTGTGAACACATTTATACAGAAAGTGCTTCCTTATGGGAGGAAGTCACCATTCGGCAAGAGTTGGTCTTCTTGCCTTTGGCTTTGGAGGTAGAATGTACCCCCGGTTGACTCAGTTCTGGAACAAGATCTGGGTGGACCCACATGGTCTCTCTCGGAGATGTGGTGAGTGGTATCAGTCCACTCACGTTATCACGAGTTGGTGGAAGGCTGATCACTTCCATTGTCGCCTTCGGGATGGGGACGATGCCATCTTGAGCTGTTGTACGCGACAAGGTGTCGAACTGGAGCAACACCATATTGGCCAAGACTGTCTTCTCTTTGTAATCGATCTAGATGACATTTGCATTGATCATGCATTGTATGTAGTTCTTGAGGATGTAGCAGTCTCGAGTTGGATACCCGACGAACCGATGGTAGTGACAATACCTCTGGTAGCCTACTCTGTCCACCTCGTCAGGATGCCTTGGATCAGGCAACTTGATATTGTCACTCTATTTTAGCATCTCGAAGAGTTGGAAGGTGTCCTCGTCATTGAAGGAGTAGACCTCCTTTGGCCTTGGTGCAGGTGGAGGTTTCTGAGCGGGCCCCTGTGTGCTCTTCGAGGCTTTGACAGTTAATGCATATTTTCCTTTCGCCACGTGCCTACTGTTGTTGGTAGCGGCACATTTCCTTTTTTCATCAAATGCAGGAAAGTTACCCCCAGAAGGTGAGCATTACGTGCCTTCTTTTTAGCAGCTTCGGCCCCGATGGTCAACGAACTCCAATCGGGAGGCTGGATGGAGTCGAGCCAGAGCTTGATTGCAAGATTCATGTTAATGCTGCAGGCATCGATCAGCGCATGTTCTGGCATACCCAGAGGCAACCTTAAACATGTTTGTCGGATACATTTTATTGAACCTCATATTGCTTTGAAATCAAAACTTGATAATAAAAGTCTATGAAGCCAAACTTGTGCTCTTTGATATAAATAATATTTTTTCAATATTTATTGATTTATTCCAGAATTTAAATATATTAATTTTATATTTACTTTTGGTTTCAATTTAATCAACAAGTTGGCCATATTAGGCTACTATGTTGATATATTTATTAGATGCATATTTTCTTTATAAATAATATAATTAAATGATATAAATATTTTAGTAAATAATTTTAGAATTAATAAGTATTATTTTAGTTATAAAATATTATTTTTATCTAGTGGCGTGATGATGTACATATTAGACATGATTATATATAATTAATATGTATATAATTACTTTGTTTTTTATAGATATTTAGATATATAAATATGGTCCAAAAATATTTTATTTATTTCAAAATTTAAAGTGATTATTTTTATATTATAAAATATTATTTTTAAGATGGCATGATACTTCATGTAGAGGATATGGTATATATAATTGTAAACTAGTTAGCTAGTATATGTAATAGAGTCTATAAATAGTATGCATACTTATAGTAGATATGTTGTCTTAGAATTAGAATTGATTTTAGTTATTTATATTTTAGGGGTTCATTATTGTTCGACTGCAATTGAAATCGGATCGTAGATTTATTCTGTTTTTGATATTCCAGGCAATATACCTTGCCTTTGCTTTACTGCTAAAATTATATTTTTTGCTTTCGGTGTGTGTGTGTTGACTAGAGTTAGTGGACGTACCTTATTTGAGAAGTTATTGATATAAATTCTATGGCTTTGACATATATTACTACATGACACCATGAGTGATGTTTCATATGCATGAGTTTGCACATTAACTAGCCATTGATGCGTTGACTCATTGGATAATTAGATATGTCTGGGTACGATGACTTACATTGAGATATGGGTTGTCCGAGTCATAGATATGACTTGTACAAGTCCATGGGTAGGAAAGACTACCAGAAGACGTATGTGACTACCTTATTAGATTATGTAATCTTTGAAGGAGATTGTAGGGTCAATAGCCTCATAGATAGGTTCATAGCTACTTGTGTGGTTCATAGTTCATAGATATCGGCTCGTGATCCGATGCCGGTCTATGATTCGGTGCTATATCCCTGTCATCCACCTATACGTCAAAAGTCGTCTTTAATATATATTCGCATAGCCATGGAACATTGTCTTGTCACGAAATAATGTGCCACCCTTGTCCTTGTTTGGTTGTAGGTGTGGTTCACTATTTCGATAATGAACTATTAGACCCTGTTGTGATCTACGTTATTCCCTTATATTTGTTCAGTTTTACATTGGCATGTTCCTTTTGTATCTTGTTACGTCCCTTTGAGGACCTGGTTATTTTTCAGATTCAGATGAGTATTTGTATCCCACTGTCTACGGACCGGAGATTAAGACAAGTTATGATGCTGAGGACTTATAGGTATTGCACGAGGAGTTTTCATGAGCTTGAATGATACTACAATTAGAACCATGAGCATCATTATCTAGTTAGCCGATATTTTGGCTGGTTATCTTTTATTTTTTTATTTTTTTTATTTCAGTTCTTTTCCATGGATATTTTTATCATACTATATTTTACGGACATATCATTTGTATTGGATACTCAGTTTTTTGTTATATTTTATTTCAGTTCATTTGTCATATTTCTATCTGTGGTGGTGTTGTTGTTGTTCTGTGGATGAGATTATAGAGATTATAGATTTGCCTGTGACAGTGTAGTTAGGTACAACATAATACGAATGGAGTAAGTCCATTAAATTGGGATACTTATTTTAGTTCGTACAACTGGCATGGTCATGTCTTGGTTTCAATATATTTTAGAACTTGGGCGTGACAAGAACCCCAAGTGTATATTTCAATATAATGTTATTCATTGTATTAACTTGTGCATATAGGGTATGATAGCCCATGTGTTTGAGATGATAGGGTATTTTAATATAATGTTATAAGGTTTGAATCTTGCTTAGCGACTCACACTCAGGTGAAGGATGCAAAGTGGTGCTCACTTCGCACATACATATCAGGCATGAGAATGAGATGGTGCTTTTGTGTTGAGTTACGAGTGAGAGTTACGCACGGGAGCCGTGCACATAAATGCCTCTTTGCGTGGCATTGCATGCATAAATGCCTCTTCGATTGCTCCTGTAGAGTAACTGCCATTTAGTGGGGGTTAATGTTGTAACCGTCCATTTAATGGATATTTATCTCCGGATTCATCGTCAAATATGGATAGTAGGCTGCTCAAGGGGTTGGTTCTCCTTTTTATATACTTTGAAGTTTCTTTTGAGAGTTAGAGAATAAGATAATATACTATGTGAGAGTTAGCTGCTATAGTGTGTTGTAGCAAGGATTGTTTTGTCTGTCCAAGGAGTCGAAGTTGTTGGGAATCGAATGTGCCCTACATGCGCTCTGATACCAGGTCTCAGATGTTGTCGTAGTGAAAATTTAGGCCAGCCCATCCAAAATAACCAACCCCCACAACGAACACCAATCATAGATAAAGACAAGTATATAACTGTGACTACGTCACCTTGACAAATCCCAATCTATATAACTCAGATTGACAAAAAAATAATGTTGAACCTTTTTACCTAATAGGTTCAACCCCCTCACCATGCTTAAAAAGAAATGCAGAAATTGCAATAAATTACTCACCAACCCTTAGCAATTTTTCTAACCAAAGTTGATGACTCCTCGATCAGATCTCCTCCTTCCTTACGTCTTGTATGGCCAAGCCCTAAGAATAAAGTCCAGACTTTCTCTTAGATCTCCTGTGGACGAGCACCCCGAATCTTAACTTTGTGTTGTGCTTTGTGCCTCCACCCTCACCCCATAAATATAGGATGAGAAAATCATATTTTAGGTCATAATAGGATTTTTTTTTTTTTTAGATAGGAAACCCTAAGATAAGAACCCTAATACACATAAAATAGTCCATCAGCATCTCATTTTACATCATAATAAGATTTTCTAAATAGAAAACCATCAAATAAGAATCTTATTACATCTAAAATAGCCCAGCACCAATTATAGACATCCAAACCTAATCAAATTAAATATGTAATCAGATTTAGATTCTACGAATATGTTTCTACCAAATCCTGACTGGACTCCAACAATTTCCATCTCTAGTCTGATGAGAGGGTGTTGACTCCATTGTTTCTCAACTGGACTACATGTATGTCGTGTTTGTTATCCCGCGATAAAGTTTCTGCTCCCATATGCCACTGATCTCCGATCCCTCGAACTATTTTTTTCTTCTTTCGTCTCTAGCTTCTCGACCGCCATGTTCACGCTAACTGCCATGCATAGTACCTCCTACACCACTAAAATCCTGCCAACATCAATAATACGACCAAGACTGAAGTTTCTGACAATCAGCCTCATCGCAAGTCTCGGTTTCCTATCCTGACTTTCATCTTATAAAGAAATATACTACCGTTCTTTCGAGCATCTTCACCCCTAGCTGGTCCAACCAAACGGACGATACAGTTCTCATGAGATTCAAACTCCTGAACCTGCCCACTTTCGTATTTGACACTGAAGCTCCTCCTTACACATATATCCTCGAGTAGAACATCATATAATATGCATGTCGTCGATGACCCACAGCTTCCCCTGAATTGTGTGAATACTGATGCACCCGCCTCTGAGTGAGTTTGCTGCAGACCTTGATCTCCTTCTTGGCTTCGAACTGTTGAAACCAATATCGCTCTGTAAACTTTGGCAAACCATCCATCGCCAAAATCAGATCCGTAGAGCAACCTACAAAAGCAAGGAGACTGGCCACCTATCATGGGACTAACTGACTGACCCTTTATATTTGACTCATCAACATTCATCACTTTGTCTCGACGAACCAAATCCTCTATATCCCTCAAAACATCTCGAAGACCCTCCTTAGCAAGTTCCCAATGATCCAACTCATGTCGAACACCCCTCGAGTCTCCGTCTAGTATCTGTGGCCGGCCTGTACAACTCTGAGGCTTGAGCCTGTACATGCTATAAAAGAAATCTATTCAAGCCAGTCGTTGGGAACCCTTCGCAAGCATCCAATTTTTGTCTACAAATAAACTATGACAGCCATCATCTGTCAGCCTCCATATAGAAACCAAGTTATACTACAAACTCGGTACATGTTGCACATCCCGAGGACGAGATTCTCACCAAACTCTGTCATCAAGTACATATCACCGATGCTTATAAATACAGCCGTCCCCTTGTCGCCTATCTTCACATGTCCAAACTTGTCGCCATGGTATGACATGGAGATCCTTCTCTGCGGAGTGGCGTAGTACGACGAACCTGTGTCCATAACCCAATAGCCATCATGACACATATCATAAGGTTTCTCTGTGTCAATCGTTGCGATAATGATATCTCATTTTGCTGTGAGATCCTCCTCATCGTCCTTGACTTTGTTCTTCCAGCTTTGAGCCTCATGAAGTTCTTCTTGATATGACCCCTTTCACCATAATAAAAGTAGCCCTCCTTGCAGTCCACAGTCACAAGATGCCAAGAACTCCCATATGTCCTCGCTTGTGACTTGGGTCTTCCTTTTCCTAGGAAGCCACCAGAGCGGACTCCTGCGACGATTCAACCTGCTTGTGTGGTGCCATATAGGTCGAGATAAATCGTTTCGGTTACATTACTGTACCAAACGAGCCTGCATTAGGATCCTTTGACTTCTACTATCCCCTTGAAAATTCATATTTGTGCTCAATCATACCATTCTTGAATTCCTATTTATGAATTCTCGTCTTTCCTCCATCGGAAAGACAAATATTGTGTTGACGATCACTTCGTCATTATCTTATTATTGATTGTGAGTAAGACAGGTAGAATATTTCATAGGTAATTATTTAGGGTATGTAGAGGTTTGGATAGACGTCACTATTGGATGGTCCGATATGATATGAATGGTAATTTTATCAAGGTTTAGTTCCTGTAGGAAAATATGTCTAGTCGAATGATCCATTAAATCACAAATTGGTGATTTGACGACAACATGTAAATTATCACATTGAGTTAGAAAGTTTTTACTTGAAGAATATGGTAACCCATGCTTGATAGGACTAGGTGACTAGCTAAGGTGGGTAGGCTTGTATAGACACTCCACCAAGATAGGATATGGAATAGAGTACAATATCAAGCTTAACCCTAATAGAAAACATGAGGATCATTAGGCTAAACCATGTCGCCCTTGTCTAGGCTAGCCTAAGTTGGAATAGAAGTTAACGTGATTCATCAGGGTTAATTAGAAGAATATGAAGATTCCTTAATCATAAAGGATGAGATGAATAGGAATATGAGTTGAAGGAAGACACAGTTGGATTTTATATTAAAGAGTGCAAACCAGAAGGACAGTATAAAATAGGGAACAAAGATTCCGACGGGATAAAACAAATTGATGAAACATGATGATCATGACTAGATATAAACATTTAGAGTTATGTTGCACAAAAATTTGAGAAATTTTTACGTAGAGGATATAAAAATCAGAAATATGTTATAATGGGAAAAGAAATTTTCTTGGATAATGAGGAACTGTCCTAGAAAGATTAGGTATTAGAGATAAATATGATCTAGGAATAGGTAAGACTAAGTTAGACTAGTCAACCAACTATATGTTGGACGTGTCAAACCTTGAATGAACTATTGGAGATAGGGACTGGAAGAATGACCAATAGAGTTAGACTTAAGGATCAAGGTTGATCTGTTATTGGATATGACTTAAGGCTTGTAAAGGTATAGCATGGAGTTTCAGGGTTGATCTAGTTTAAGAATTGATCATAGTCTTCGATGGTTAATCGTAACCAAGGATCTAGGAATAGTATTAGAACCGTACCTCAAGAGGTAGACTAGTAGACCCTTATCGTTGCAAACTAGTTATTAACACTAGAAGAATGACAACTGGAACTTTCTGTTAGGTATACAAGAAGAGAGAATTATAAGGAACAGTACGTTTAGTCTGAATAAATGAAGATGAATAAGATTGAAATTTCAGAAAAAGTTATCAAGACGAGGATTATGACCATGATTATCTATGATGACATAAAGAAGATTACAGAGAGAACCATACCTTAAGTAAGATCTTGAAATTGAGATCCCATAAAGAACAAGTAGACTATCCTGAGGAGATAGATGATACGAAATTTATGACAGAAAGAAACAAGGAAAGAAGTTAATAAAAAATCATCCATAAAGTATTATAAGCACCTAACCAAGATTATGGCATGAGATGACAAGAAAAGATTTCAAGATAGAGAGGTAGAGTAATCCTAAATAGAATAATAAGTCGGATCTAGAGTAGAGTTGTACATAATGGATGATACATTCCAGAGAATAAAGATGTTTTATATAAGGGTGAAAGAGGATAAGAATTAAATGTTATGTATTTTTGGGGATAGAGGATATTTAAAGACTTCGGCAGATCACATTATCAGAAACTTGGTATTGTGTTAGTAGAAATTTCAATTGAAGAGGATAAGCCGTAAAATAGAGTGTACTAATGGAAATTAAATGATATCGAGGACTTTCGAATACTATGAGTTTTATTCTGGATTAAGATTGGCTAGCCGCATTTGAGGGGCCATATGTTGTCCTAGGAACCTGATAGATAGACTAAACCATAGTATGAACTGGTGTGCAAATTACTTCAGCTTGATTGATTTTTAAATTATTCTAGGTGACCAGAAGTTGTTGTTTTAGGCGTACCCATATTCTTCCTTTCCTATTCCTATGGTCTTAAATCACGGAATCGCAATTTAGCAATTTGATCGTCCTAAGGAATACGATTAAGAAGACTCTATTCTTCCCTAGCCATACCTTGATTTTAAACCAAAACCTTAATTTCGTACCTCTTCTGCCTAATGATCATATTACCCTAAGATGCCATTCCTTCCAAATTCCTAATCAAGTATCTACCTAGTAGTACCTTATTCTTGGGGAAAATTTATTCTTGAACTTATCAAAATCTTCCTTACCATGATCTGTAATTTTCCTGTTCGCAATCCTCTTGAACTTATCTTTCCGTTATGCAATTATAATTCCCTCTATGCCAACTCACTCAAGTTATGTCCAATCCAGGCAATACCTTCGAACTTATTGAAACCTTGACCCGTATAGGAGTAGCACTGAATTGATAGAAATTCCCATATAGAGTAATTGACAAACAGTGCCATGATAGTACCTAGGTCGCCTTAGTTAGTGCAGACTGTAATACCTAAATTCTTGTATTCCTTTCCAAATCCTTGCTAGTAGAATCACGACCATGGCCTTGTTGTTGCATTTATAAAGTTGAGGTACACTTAGAGTTTAGTAAGATATGCACCCTAGATACTAGTGGCATCAGCATACCACATGAACCATGTACGACTAGTCGTGCTTGACTTCTTAGATATTACTCTTCTATCCTTTTATACTTATGTCTTAGTGTAATTTCATGGACAAAATTCTCTGAGGTGGGTAGGTTGTAAGCCACTTGGATTTTAGGGCTATTTTTTAATTTTTAAATGAATTATTTTCAATAAATATTTTATTATAATTAGTTTTGATCATTAAATATACCTTTAAGTGACTTTGACTTTTGGAGCGCCAAGGGTATCAATCTCTCGAAACTTCCTTCATAAGTTTTGATCTAGACAAGTTTATCTTCATTTTGATATATCATGTCTCACTCAAACTTTTTCCCTTGCACTTTATTTATATCGCACAACTTTCTGGTCAATTTAGGTCATTTGACCATCAATTGAAAAACTTGACCTAACTTCCAATTTAATTTCGGGGTTCAACATCGGTCCAACCTAATCGACCCAATATATGGTTTTGACCTATTTTGAGCCTACTATGCATACATATGTCACTAGTCTGGTATCCAATTGAGCTCCCGCATGCTACTATTTCATCAATGATCATAATTGATCTAAATTTGTAGTCATGACCACACCAAGCCCAAACTTAACCCAATCAAACCCAACATCCAACACAATTATATGTGGCCACTCACATGGCACACATAAAACACACAATGCCATTTTCTACTCTACAAAACACCAAACATCTAGCCTATACACTACCAAATCCAATGGACAACCCCATTAACTATAATACCTATATATAAGTTAACCAAAGGAATACACCATCACCCCCTTCATTTAATGCTAACCAAAAATAGCCAAGCCAAATGGTGGGTCTTATCTATTCTATCACTCATCTATCACACACCAACACCCATTTTTAGCATTACCATCCCCACACTCCCAAAAGTTCAATTTTTATGCAAATTTTTTGACTTAACCTACCACACCCAAACCACCCTCATTTAGTGTACACCATGCATTACCCTTCACCTCCTTTAAAAAAAAGACACATCACCCCCTGACAGACCAGTTTTCCCCCTCCAATATTTGTTTTCTCTCTCTCTTTCCTCATATCTATCTCCTCCCTACTATAAACACACACATCCCATATCCCATGGCCGACAGCCCCTCCTCTATTCAGTCAACCACATCTTCTCTCCTCCATTCTTCTCTCCATCATAAACTCTCATCCTCCTTCATTATCATCATCTTCTTCTTCTCATCGTGCTGCTACTGCTATTATGCACAGCTACTACTGCTGCCGAGAGCGTTCCAGGCGGCACCCCGCGTCGTGCCGTGCTACCTTGCGCTCTTCGGTCGTACCGTCGATAACCGCCTAACCTCGTGCCCGATCGTGCGACAACCGTGGCACCACCAGCCATCGCGTGTGGCAGTGCCATGCCTCCATGCATTGGAGCACACCACACTTTCCTCGTGCGTATCATTGTTGTTGCCTGCAACTACTGCTGCAACCATCGTCGCCACCACCATGTGCCAATTGTAGAACCCAGGATCGGTCGCACATCCCCCGTATGCTGCCCTGTGCGGCCACCTCCCTAGCCATAGCCTCCGATGCAGCAGCTGCACCGCTTCTCGCATGCTGCCCGTTCGAGAGCACCATGGCCGCGACCCCGGGTAGCGCCTCCTATGCGTATTGCCCACAGTCGTGGGCACAGCCCGCTATCATGTACCGCAGCGACAGTACCCTCGGTATGGCATCGACCTTCCAGATAGTCGTCGCAGCATACCTACAACATCGAATCGAAATCTCGTCGAGACGCACGAATTGTGCAGTCAGAAATAGAGCTTCAAGACAGCAACTTCGTGCATATTTCTTGGGTGATCCGACCATTAGATCTTCGAACTTTTTTTTGTTGCAACCTCGGTATATAGCTCTACTCCACCGAAATTTTTAGCCGTTGATTTGATCATTTGATAGGTCAAAATTGGCCAGCAAGTACCCGAATAATTATATTTATTTTTAGCAGTTTCGTGAAGCCAAGTTCGTAAATTTTTTCCTCTGCTATCAAAGCTATGTTTGGCAAGCCACTAGTTATTGTGCACAGCCAGTATAACCCCCTTCTTGTGATAAAATTTTTACTTTATTGTGAGGTCATTTGATTGGTTGAATTTGACGCCAAATTTAGCCGTCCAAAATCGTAATTTCTAACTTGTAAAATTCCAATTTTGGACTCAAAACTCTGGATTCAAATTCTGACACCACCAGCAGACTTGTAGCGTTGTTTACCCCGAATTCATATATAGTTGGCCAGATTTGGACTACATGGGCCCCGACACGTATTTCAGTACAAATCGGGTCCCTCAGTCCGGGTCAACGGGTCATTTTGAGATCGGCTCATCGAAATCCAATTTCGGATATACCATTGGGCTTGTATCAACATTCTGGACTCATTGACATATAGTTTGCTAGATTTAGTAGAACTGGGCCCCAACACGCATTTTAGTGCAAATCGGGTCCCTTAGTCTGGGTCGACGGGTCATTTTGAGATCAGCTCATCGAAATCCAATTCTGGATATATCGTTGGCTTTGTATCGTCATTCTAGACTTGTTGATATATAGTTTACTAGATTTAGTGCACCTTGGCCCCGGTACGCATTTCAGTACAATCGGGTCCCACAGTCCGAGTCAACGGGTTATTTTGAGATCGGCTCATCGAAATCTAATTCTGGATGTACCTTTGGGTTCTATCATCATTCTGGACTCGTTGACATATAGTTTCCTAGATTTAGTGGACTTTGATCCTGACACGAATTTCGATGCAAGTGGATCCAACGGCGGATCGTATTTTGACCCAAAATTATCATTTTACCCATGTGTCCAGAATTGGACATGTGGATAGTATATCTTAGTTATTTTCCTTATTTTGGGAATGTTGGTAATGTTTGTTTCAGCATCCGGAGACATTCATGGAGACTCCTATGTTGCTACCTTTCTTAGACTTGACAATTTGCCTGCAGGACATCATCGGATTATTGCTTCACCTCAGGCAAGATACCTTGTCATACTTGTTCTGTTTACATTATTCCTATCTATTATTGTGTTGTTAGTTGGTGACACTGGTCGTGTATAAACAATGATGACTTGGATTTTATCGATGGTGGAATCGATGTTATGGGTGCGTGCGTGTGTGACTTAGAGTTAGTAGACATACCCGAAAACTGTGAAGTTATGCCAATAACTTCTATGACTTGACATGAAACATTACATGGCACTGTGATGAGGATTCATTGTATTGGTACGAGCTTACGCATTCGACTGATTATTGGTACGAGCGGTTCGTGTGTCGGTACATATAGAGTTAGATGGTGTCTAGGTTAGAGACTCGCATTGAGATATGGATTATCTGAGTCGTGGATACAACTTGCACAGTTCACGGGCAGAGAAGACTATCAGTAGGCGTATGGGACAACCAGATATATATTTTTCAGCCTTAAGGTAGCCTGTATATAGCGGTCGACTGGGTGGCCTGGGTAGGGGTATATGTGCTTACTAGTGTGTATATAGAGGTCGACATGGTGGCCTGGGTAGGGGTATATGTGCTTACTAGTGTGTATATAGCGGTCGAAAGGTACGCTAGTATGTGTACATTAATCGGCTCATGATCCGACATCGGCCCGTGTTTCGACGCAAATCCTTATTCACCTACCCATACGCTTCAAAATCGTCTTCAACATGCATTCAGATAGAATGGTTAGTTCGTGTTCCCACCTCGGACCGTACCAAGGGACAGTGACTTATGATGGGCTGGTATGCCATCCATTGAATTGGTCAAAGATATGGTTTACTGATTGATGACTGGATACTGGACCATGTTATGATTCAAGTTGTTCATTTTATTCAGTTCATATTATAGCATGTATTTATGTATCTTGCTACGTCCCACTGAGGGCCTGGTGATCTCTTAAGGTATTTGTTGAGCAGTTAGTACAGAGTAGCTGGTAGGTGCTGCGTGATGCACCGAGGTTTCAGGTATATATATATATATATATATATATATATATATATATATATATATATATATATATATATATATATATATATGTATGTATGTATGTATGTATGTATGTATGTGTGTGTGTGTGTGTGTGTTCTCTGGTATTTCATTTACTCTTCCATGTACACATTTCACCTTTTATTTGTTTCATGCTGCTATATAGCCTATTATTTGCAAGCTTATTCCTTTTCCGAGCTTGCTCAAACATGTATATTACTGGGTGGCCACTTTAATATATTATATTCATTCTTGATATTCGCTTCATTACTGTGGATTGAGATATAGATGATTAGTTACGTTTAGTACCATTGACAGCGTAGTACGTCTAGGGATAAGTCCATTAAATTGGGAACTTATCCTAAATCGTATTAGCTGGCATGCTCACGTCTTTAGTTTCTGTATATTTTAGAACTGGGGCGTGACAGCTTGCGCTGGACCTCCTCATTCAACAAGCTACTTTTGACTGCCTCCAATGTGGCAATTCCAGCTAGTACGGAGTTGCTCAACAGCACCACCAATGTCTCCCAGCTTTTTGACATAAAACTCGAAAGCAGCAGGACCTGAAGCTCATCATCAATCACCATCTACATCACAGACAACTGATTAATAATATCCTGAATCTCGTTCAGATGTTGTGCCATCGAGGCACCCTATATTTCGAGTTGACGAGTCGAAGAATAAGAAATATGTTGTTGTCAGCCGTCTTCCTTTCATACAACGAATGCAGCTTCTCTCACAATGCTTTTGCCGAACTTTCCATGGACAAGCGGTGAAACACTAAGTTGTCCAACCATTGGCTGATGAATCCAATGGCCTTCCGATCCAGTCATTTTCAGTCTTCAGCAGCTTTGTTTGATGGGTTTGCGATGTCGCCCTCCAACATTCCATGCAAGTCCTTGCACTAGAGTAGATGCTTTATCCTTGGCTTCCAAATCGCCCAGTTCCCCCTGTGAGGGTGGTCATACGAGTGTTCATCTACTTCGTAGACATGGTTGTCAAAACCTCAAAAGCTCTGATACCAAATGTTGGTATCAAACCTAATCGGGAATCTAACACGTCCTACAAGCGCTCCGATACCGTGTGAGGCGTTGTCGCAGCGAAAATTTAGGCCAACCCATCTAAAATAACCAACCCCCGTCTAACAAACAACAAGTACAGATAAAGAAAAGTATATGGCGGTGACTACGTCATATGGACAAATCTCAATCAATATAACTCATATGGAGTTACAATATTGACAAAAACTAATGTTGAACCATTTATCTAATAGGTTCAATCCGTTCACCACACTCAAGAAAAAAAATGACATAGATTACAATGAAAACACTCACCAAACTGTAGCAATCTCCCTAAGTGAAGTTGACGACTCCTCGATCAGATCTTCTCGTTCATTCTGTCATGTATGGCGAAGCTTTAAGAACAAAGTGCAGAATTTCTCTTAGATCTCTTGTGGACGAGCTCCCCGAATCTCAATATTGTGTTGTTCTTTGTATCTCCACTCTCATCGCATATATTAGGATGAGAAAATCCTATTTTACGTCATAATATGATTTGCTAGATAGGAAACCATAAGATAAGAATCATATTACACCTAAAATAGTCCATCAACATCCTATTTTAGATCATAATATAATTTTCTAAATAGAAAACCCTCAAATAAGAATAATATTACATCTAAAAACGTCCAGCACTAATTATGGACCTCCAAATATAATCAAATTAAATATTTAAACATATTTGGATTCCACAAATATATTGTTACCAAATCTAGATTGGACTCCAACACAAGTGATGTCCGAGAAGTTCGTTCAAGAGTAACAAAAGAACGTTATAGAAGATCACGACTCTGAAATTACTGGTTCCTGAAAGTAGATTGACAAATAATGTTAAATTTTGCTTTGACCAACGATGATATTATTTAAATGTTTCTGTTCTGTTCTTTTTTTAGCCACTATGTTGCATAAGTTTTATTCAGAATACCCTTTGTAATCTGTTTTCCTGTCTTTGCCAGAGTAGTTGTAAAAGTGGTATATTTTTTTTTCATACTTGGTAAGCTCATTGTAAAGCACGGGAGTAGGATTACTGATCTCAGAACCTTCCACCGCCGAATGTTGTTCTTGATGTAAAAACTTTATATAAACTCATTAGTGCTTCATGAAAGGGGATACTATTCTTCAATCTATGTATCACCTTCCGAATAGCTAGCTATCTATCTATAACAACACTGTCCATGAAATAATTAGTTGAATGTCTGTCAATTTGTAGCTGATAAGAAATCGGACCGCTCACAAACCATACTTGAAAACACACCTTGGAAATAACTTTGATAACTTAACTCTATAACAAAAACCTCGATTAATATTGATTTCTTTCTCATTCCAAAACTCGGGAAATACAAAAAAAAATATGTAATTCCATCTGTCGTCGATGTATGTATGTATGTATGTATGTATGTATGTATTTGCGACAATCTTGACGACAGTAGAGTATAGTTCTGCCCGAGATGGCTCTAGAGAAAGAAAGATGCTTTTTTTTTTTTTTTGAGAAATTCATCGGATTCGCCTGATTGTTGAAGCCAGTAGCTTATCTCCCACAATCGATCTGATGTATCTAATAAATATGTCTTTGCTCATCTTTCCAACCTGCAAAACAAGATTCATGTTTCCAATCAATCAATTAATCTTGAAATAAATTAGATTACGAACTCCAACTAAAAAATTATACGTACGCACCTTGTGTTGGTTATAAAGCCTCTCCAGAGCTCGCGTCTTGGGTGATGGCAGAGATTTCTCAATCTCTTTGAGTAGTTTCGGAAACGATAACCATGTTCTGACAGGAGGAGGCGCCCTTCTCGTCGCTGTTGCTGCTGCCGCCGCTCCTCTCCTTGTCCCTTGAGCCTGGTTGTACGTCCTGAAGCTCACGACGTACTCGGGGAGGATGCGGGTGTTCATTCCAGTGCTCCACACTACGTACCACTTGGGATTGTCGAGATCGTCCACCCCGCTGTCGAACTCGTCGCTGCTGGGATGACGCTGCAGCGATCCCGCCTCGACTCTCTCCATGTTCCCCATCACGACTCGGCACAATACCATGTACTTCTCCCCCCCTTCCGCGCCTTCCCGACATAGCACTGAGCTGCATGAAACGCAAGCAAAAGCATTAGTATAATTAATCTGGCTTAGAGGAATTCCTATTAGTTAATTTACCTTCCATGAGGATGTTGTGGTGGAGACAGATGAACACCGAGGCCGTGAGCTCCAAACCCCAACTCCCCGCTGTTGGTCTTCCCGAAACCGTGCTCGACGACGTCGGCGACGTTGCTGGCCGATGCACCGTACCATCCGAACTTCACATTGGCGTCCCCTCGGGCCTCCTTGGCCATCGCCATCATCATCTGGAACGCCTTCAGCCTCGACCTCCCCGACAAGCCCGGGTACGAGCACTTGTGCACCGACATGACCGCGACGTCGGCATCGGAGGAGCCGCAGGCTCTCCTCATCCCGTTGAGGAACAGCTTCCGCACCACCCTGTACAGCCTCTCCCCTTCTCCTAACATCTCCGCACCACCGGAGAACCTCGGCCAGGCTAGACCGGATGACTCGTCCGAGAACGACTTGTCGATATTCCCAATCTCTAGCTCTTCCATCTCCCTCTGACGGTAGCACTGATGATAGGATTCTTCGGGTGCGACGACTGTTCTCGGAAAGAAGCATCGGCCGTCGACATCGATCCAGGCGATGGAGTTCGCGGCCTCCGTCGATGTGTCGATCCTAACCATGCGTAGGAAGTCGAAGAGGTAGCACCTGCCATCGGCCGAGAGCTCGAACACGGCCTTGCCGGCCACGAAACCGGCTGACAATTCGTCGAACACCAATTTAGGGAAGTCTACCCACGCGTTTTGTTCGAATAAGAGGAACCTACAAGGAACACCGCTCTTTTTGAAGTTGTTGAAATACTGTACTACTGTCCGATCTCCCGAGCCGCCTCCAACCGCCGGAAGGAGCTCCACACTGCAACTCCGCGGAGAGCTGAGCTCGACAGCATTGTTCGCTGCATTCGCACCACCACCGGAGGAGAACTCTTCGTCGGTCGTCGAAGAGTTGGAGAGACGTGGGCTCACGGCTTCCATTGGAGGGAGGGAGGGAATTAAGAGTAGAGAATTGTAAGGAACAATTCAAAGAAATCGAAGCCTCTCTTGCTTGGAGAAGTGTTTGAACAATTGCTGATCGACCTGCTCCTATTTATATATAAATATATACAGGAGAGGAGGAAAGGACAAAGTCGGTTTCCTTTTCCTTTTAGCCATCATATTTGGGGAACTTGCTGTTGTCTACAGCTAGTGCTGTAAATGAAAAAAATCAATTCCAACGGCTAATTGATCCTCTTCATTTCATTTTTAATAGCCATGATGAAAATCAATTTTTCCCATTAATACCATTCATTGCTTTGGGTAATGGGCTGCCTATATATTGAAACCTCCTTTGCTTCTCTAAAAACACACAGAAATTCTTCTTCTCCAAACTCTCTAAAATTCTCGTCTCCTTCGTATTACGCTGTTCTTCTTCATTGCTCTGGGCAGAGCAAAGTACGTGGTCACTCTCTCCGACGTCGTGTGCGACAACGAGATTCCGGTGGAGCGGGAATTTTACCACTAGGAGCGTTCGGATACGGTCTGCACATAGACCCGAGCTAACTCTTAGGGCAGTGCTTCGTGCACGACTTCCTCGGAGGCCGGTAACATTTACGTAATTTATTTTGTTTGCAGTTTTAAGTGAAGAAAATTGAAGAATATCCAACATTCTAAGAGTTAGTTTTTCACAAAATATTTACTTTGTTCTTCTTCGATTTTTCTACGAAAATATCCTCTGTTCTGTCAGCAATAAAAAAAAAAAATATTGCTTTGTTATATTTGTTCTGTTAGAAGTAGCTTACTAGTAGCTTACGAAAAATATCATCTGTTAAAAGTAGCTTACTAAAATATATTTCTTCTGTCAGCGGAAAAAAAAAACAAAAAAAAAAAAAAAAGAGAAATAAATTGCTTTGTTATAGTTGTTTTGTTAAACCTTGTGGTACTTGTTCTGTTAGCAAAGTACTAACAATATATTAAAAACTAATAATTAATAATTGTTAATTTTAATATTAACAATATTAATATTAACTTGTTCTGTTAGACTTGTTCTGTTTGCTTCTGAAAATTTTGTTTGCTTCTGAAAATTTTGTTTGCTTCTGTTACCAATACTTGAACATCTGTTATCTTCGGAAAAAACGTTTGTTTGCTGTTTACTTCTAAAAACGTTTGTTTGTTGTTTGCTTTAAAAAGCTTATGTTAGAATATTTTACACAAAATAATATTTGTTGTTATAAATTTCTTGTACGAAAATATCTTATTGTTGCCATAAAATATCTAACATTCTGTTAGTCCATTAAACATTCTGTTAGTCCAATTTAACATTTGTTTTATTATATAATATCTAACAATTGTTCCTGTTATATAATATATTTAATATTGTTGTCATCACATATACAACATATTTAATATTCTGTTATATAACAAATTGTCATCACATATATAACTGTTCATTTCATTACATATTGGTCTCCTTAACAAGTTGTTAAGGAAAATTTTGTATTGTTAACTTCACAATTTTGTTAATTTTTATTGTACTATTATCAAGCCTCTTGAACAAACCTCTTAATTAGATTATACTGCTAAAGTGTTAAACTCTCTAGAAAACTTGTCATCTTTCTAATATTGTCGTTAAGTTGTTGAAACAAATCCTTTGAAACTTTTGTCATACTAGTTTTCTGTTTACTCAATATTTTTAATTTAGGCTAAATCAAACAATTAATTAATTTAGTAAAATTCCTTTATTTTTAAAGTTCTAAAGTTAAGATTTGTTTGGGAACAAGCCGAAAGGGTCCTTCTGTCAACAAGACGAAATATCGTTTAAGCGACCGGTACTTAAGAGTTCCTAGTGAACCTCCGCTTGCTGGGATCCGGCCCCTACAGCTAACCCAACCTTATCAAAACTTGAAAAACAAAAAATTTGAAGGTTTATTACTAAAATTGTTTTAATTGATAATTTTAGCTTAAAACCATCTTTATTGAGTAAACTCTTTAGAAATCCATGGCAAACCCAAGCCTTATCACCTTAGAGACCTCCTTCAAAGGGAAAGGCTCTAACAAGCCAGAGACTAACATGATTCTGAATGGGTCTTCCAGCTCCTTCGGATCTGTAAGTTATCAACCTATAATAAACATTTCTTATCACTCTGATGATTGGTGGTTGGACTCTGGAGCAAATGTTCATGTTTCTTTTGATCGCTCTAGTTTTTCAAACTATCAGGAATCGGGTGGAGGAGGTGTGACCCTAGGAGATGGCTCAACGGCACAAATTGTGGGAAGAGGAAGAATAGATCTGAAGATGACATCAGAAAAAATTTTACCTCTCCATGATGTACTTCATGTGCCGTCTGTCAGAAGAAATCTTGTTAGTGGATCCCTCCTTGTAGCCTCAGGATACAAAATTGTTATGGAGGCAAATAAAGTAGTTTTCTCTAAGAATGATCTGTTTATTGGAAAAGGATTTGTGAAAGATGGACTTTTTGTTTTAAGTACTATGAATAAAAGTTCTAATCCTTCTTTTATTGCAAATGTTGAATCCTCTAATGTTTGGCATGGTAGACTAGGTCATGTGAACTTAGAATCTATCAAAAGGATGATGAACTTAGATCTTATCCCTAAAACTCCTATAGATAATGAACACAAATGTGAGATTTGTGTTCAAGCCAAACATACTAGATTACCTTTCAAATCTGTCTAGGACATTGATCCTAGAATCATCGAGGGGGATGGGGTTAAGCCCATAGTATAGTCACCAGCAGTGGCAACCCAACCGAGACTGACTGGAGATCCCAAGAAGCCGGTTCAATGGGTAGAAACAAGCTGGACTAGGTGACTATTATGGAACACTGACCTGAGATTAAATTCTCTTTAAAATAAAAGTCCAGGAGGCTGTACATGTGTACATTCATACCTCATCCCTATGGTGACAGTGTTCCTTTTGTGATATGGATAGGGTGAGTTAAAACTCTTAATAAGTCCAAGCATATTATGCAGGGTTGATTCCTATCACCAACCCTTAAGGACTTACCTATATGAGAGGTCGTGAGGGCCGCGACTATAGGACAGGGCGATCCTAGACAACTCTCATGAATGTGTAAAAGTGCGCATGGCCAACCAAATGTGCCACCCGATAGACCCAAGTACCTCTAGCGTACTATGTGTGCTATAGTCTGAATCTGGTTCAAGAAGACTGATTCAAGGAGTAGTCCATCAAGCTCTTCTTCAGACAAAGACAATAGTCACTACGTGAGATTCAAGGCTGTAGTCCATCTCATTTATGCATAGTATACAACTGCCCAAAAATTCTCTTACTCTTTCTTTCTTTATTTCTTCCACTTCGGAACTTGATTTTTTGGGGGGGATTGTTGTCTACAGCTAGTGCTGTAAATGAAAAAAATCAATTCCAACGGCTAATTGATCCTCTTCATTTCATTTTTAATAGCCATGATGAAAATCAATTTTTCCCATTAATACCATTCATTGCTTTGGGTAATGGGCTGCCTATATATTGAAACCTCCTTTGCTTCTCTAAAAACACACAGAAATTCTTCTTCTCCAAACTCTCTAAAATTCTCGTCTCCTTCGTATTACGCTGTTCTTCTTCATTGCTCTGGGCAGAGCAAAGTACGTGGTCACTCTCTCCGACGTCGTGTGCGACAACGAGATTCCGGTGGAGCGGGAATTTTACCACTAGGAGCGTTCGGATACGGTCTGCACATAGACCCGAGCTAACTCTTAGGGCAGTGCTTCGTGCACGACTTCCTCGGAGGCCGGTAACATTTACGTAATTTATTTTGTTTGCAGTTTTAAGTGAAGAAAATTGAAGAATATCCAACACTTGCATATATGGCCATGAAGCAACTATTGCTTCACATGGAAGAAAAAGAAGGAAATTGGCCAACTGTCAAAGGGGTGAGCAAAATTCGGTTTTTAAACCGTACCCAAACCGAACCGAACCGTTTAAGACTAAACGGTTCGGGTTTGGACGAAATGGATCGGTCCTCGGTTTGCAAAAGGAAAATTTACGGTTAACGGTTCGGGTCACGGATTTGGTATATGGTTCCCGACCCGAACCGAAAACCGATTATATAGTATGAAGTTACCAAAATACCCTCTCCAAATTTGACCTAGGTATTTAACTCACTTACTAACCTCACATTTCTCTCTCCTCTTTCATTTGTTCTAACTTCTTTCTCTTTGGACGAAACGACTAACGAGTGGAGAGCCGCCCTCCCCCCCCCCCCCCCCCAGTCCGTCGCTCCCTTCCATTTCCAGTCGCTGGAGGTCAAATCCCTTCATCTTCTCCTATGTTGGTCTGTTGTGCCTCTTTAGAAGACTCGAGCTCGAGTCTTTCTCCTCTGTTGAGTTTGTTCTTCCTCTCTCGATGCAACCTGACCTAGATCTGACCTAGACCTAACTAGATCTAACTAGATCTGCCTAGATCTTACATAGATCTGACTAAATCTGACCTATTTATGTGAAGATCTAACATATATTTTCAAGATCTAACCAAGATCTCTCGGGGTTGGCTATTCATCACCGGCCGTTCCCATATTCTGGTAAGGAGAGGAATTTTCTCCTAATTTATTTGTTACTTATTGCATTTACTTAATTTTTTCGTAATTACAGTTACTTAATTTGTTCATTTCTACTAGATCTGAGTCATCTGACCTATTACAGTTACTCATTCATGTAGTATGATTTTTTTTCCTAATTAATTTGTTCATTTCTTGCATAAATTGTAGAAGCAGAGGAATTTTGGACCGGACATAGATAGCCATGGCCCTTTGTTGTGTTCAAATTTGGGATTCGACATAAATCGTGAAAGGAGAGGAATTTACTCACTCACTGTAAGCTTCATGTCCCTTCTGGGTTGCTATTTCTTGCATGCACTATGCAGTGTGCACATTGCACTATGCATGGTTGCTATTTAGCTGGCCAAAAAAAGATTCCGCAACTGCCAAAAAAACGAGAGAAAAAATAAATTTTTGGCCAAAAAATGCTTCTGCAGGGTTGCTAATCTACTGCCAAAAAAGCTTATGCTAACTTGTTGTGTTGTAATGCTAAGTGTTTATAATTTGCTATTGGCTTATAATTTGCGTAGTTCTAACTTGTTGTGTAGCATGTGTTGTTCATTGCTTATAATTTGCTGCTTGTATTATTTGCAAACAGTTTGTAGTTTGCTTACTGTTTTCAGTTTAAAAGCACAACTATTAATTAGGGTTAGGAAGGGATAGTTAGCTGATAAATCAATTAAGTGAATTATGTGATGTTTGTTAGGTTGCATCATTCAATGGCTACATCTGCATATTCATACAATGTGCGTATTTCTATATTTATGCTGAAATTTCATATTTATAGTTCATATATTAAAAGTCATATTTGTCTTTTTAGATGTTGCACGAAGGTGATCAACCTCAACCACCAAATAGTTCTCAAGGCACTAATGATCCAATTTTCACTCCTAGTACTCTTCGGATTATTAGAAAACCTAGCAAGAAATGAGCTCCATTTTGGAATGATTTTATCAAAATTTTGGATGCGGAAGGGCGTCCAAAAGCTAGTTGCAAGCATTGCAAAAAAAAGAATATCATTGTCATAGCAAGTTAAACGGGACAACCAGTGTGAAAAATCATTGTAATGCATGTTCGTTGAATCCTAGAAATCACGATCCCGACAAATCCATACTAAACTTGCAACCAAATGCAAAAGGTACGGATAAGACACTCACAAGCTGAAAATTTAATCAATACGAAGTGAGAAAAGCCTTAACACGTATGGTGATCGTTGACGAGCTGCCGTTTAGATTTGTAGAATGTGAAGAATTTAGAAACTTTGTGAGTGTCGCATGTCCCATCTGCTTCTGTAATTTTGCTTCTATAATTTTGCTTCTGTAAACTGGTTCTTGGCCTCCTATATGCTTCTGTAATTTTGCTCAGATCCTTTATTTTGCTCTGATACTATGCTACTGTAATTTTGCTCTGATCATACTATGTTCTGTGACTAGATTTGCTATATGCTATTGGTGTTGGTGGTGGATAATCCTTTATTTTGTTCTGATCCTTTATTTTGCTCTGATACTATGCTGGATAATCCTTTATTATGTTGTATTCGATGCAGCTAGTGATGTGGCACTTGTTGCAGCCAGCAGTGGTGATGCATTCGATGCAGCTAGTGGCATGGCACTTGTCGTAGCCATTAGCATGGCATGAATAGTTTATTTGTTGTTGCAGTTTATTTATTGCTTCTTCGTCAAAATTTTGCTAACATACAAACTAGAAAGTGGAAATGATGAATATGGCTTGAGAAAGTGTAATTTGATACTACATGGCATCGTACTATGATGCATAAATAAGCCATCTGAGCCACATTATTCTATTTTTCCTTCGTCTTGGTTTTACTTTTTTGTGCAGGACTGTGGCATTGATGGGAAAATGGAGATGGCTTTGCTTGCTTGGAAGTTGATACTACCTGTCGGCTTTTTATGGATTTGTCTTAGCTTGGAAATTGGAAGTTTGAATGTAATTTTTTATGGAATTTAACTTCTCTTATCAAATTTGTGTTGGCTTGGAAAATGTTTTATATCATATGTGGATGGACCTGCTGTAAGTGTAAACTGGGAAATATAGATGATATTTTGTGATGAAACTGGAATATATGGGCCTGGTAATTGGAATATGCAGATGAGACTAGTAATTGGATGTTTATGTTGGCCCAATGATTGTATCATGTTTTTGAATATGGTTAATATGTTAAGTTTAGCATTTCATTATCACTAATCTTCATACTATCGCTATAGCATTTCTACTCATACTTATACCTTTGGTGATATGTGCCTATTGGTTTACATTTTAGTGATATGAGCTTATCTATGTTAAATTTAATCGGGTTGCCAAAATCAAAACTATGTCTTTGATTGTGGTCATTCAATTAAGTTTAATCATTATGATATCACTAACATTTATGCTATCACCTTAGCACTTATACTTAAACTCAACATTGTCCTAATGTGCATTAAACTTATCATACTTGCTACTATGTATATTGCTTTGTTCGTCTAACATGTACATGCAGAAAAGTAATAAGTAAGATCAATGTGGACATATGCAATGAAGAAATCATGGTGGGCCAAAGACGACGGATCCCACAAGATTTCTCTGAACCATCCGACGACATCTCTGGAGCCACGCACTCGGGGGTTCCGCTGCCCGGTCAGCAGACGGGGGTCGAGGGGGTAGTGCCCCTCGTCGGGAGTTCAGGGGCGAAGCTCCCGAAAGGTATTCAGTTTTCACAAACTGGATATCTTTGGACAGCTGCCGCCAAGGAAAAAAGCCAGCACCTATCAAAGAAAGAAGCCATGCCATGCCAATCATCATTTCAAGACTCTGAAAAAGCATGCACCTGCTACAGTATTTCTGGAGTCTGTAATGAGTCTTAGGAATAATTGTAAACACAAAAAATGGATGGTAAAATCGAAAGGTAGGGTAGAAATTAGCCTAGGATCATTTTCGGATAAAAATCGGCATACCGACGGTATACCGGTCCATATCGACGGCATATCGATTTTGTTCACAGAAATTTTCTGTCTACAAAATCGGCATACCGACGGAATACCGATCTATACCAACGGTATACTGATTTAGTAACGTTGAAATTCCAACGGTCGAATTTTGAACATTTAATGATCCCAACGGCTATATTTTTAGCCATTGCATTCCAGACAGGTATACCGACGGTATGCCGATTCATACCGACGGTATGCCGGTTCGCTGATTGAAAAGTTGCCTTTGAGCTCTTTTCAATGTTTTGGTTATAAATAGCCTTGAACCCCTTCATTCAAGGTTGATGCTTTGAGCCTAAAAACTTCTAAACCACCAAAACCTATCCACAAACAACTCTACAAAGCTTTCATTTGCCATCCACAGATTGTGTTAGAGTTATTGAGTTGAAAAGTAAGATCTTCATCTTGTTGTATAAGGAGATCAAAACCTATTGTGAAAGGTTGAAGTTAGAGAGTCTTCGTATCCAAACTCTCGGTTGAAGTTGGAGAGTCTTCGTATCCAAACTCTCGGTTGAAGTCGGAAAGGCCTTCGGACTAAAGCTCTCGTGTAAGAAGTTGGCGAGTTCTTCGGATCCAAACTCGTGTGTAACTATTTACTCAAATAGTGGATTAAAGCCGGAGAGAGTTCCGGGACTAGAGTGCCCCTTGGGAGGATATCAGGATATATCGTGTGTCGGTATTGTTGTTGCTTCTTCTCTTGCACTTATATTTTTTTTAAATTGTCCATTAGCTTGTGCTAAGTGCTTGATTAGTTAGCTTGACCCTATTCACCCCCCTCTAGGGTTCCTACACACTTGGCACGTTGCTTTGCAACACTATTATCTTATAAAGTATATAGCTTTTTGATATGTGATTTGGATTAATGGATTCTCTATATCAGATTTTTTTTCATTTTTGTCGATAATACGAGTTTGTTCCTTCAATTAGAATTGTCAAAATGACAATATTTGAGACAAAAATATGTATATTTTCAGGCATGAGATTTCTTTTTCTTTTCTTTTTTCGTTTCCATCTAAAGCCTTTGCATTCCATCATGTGAAAGATTGAAATGAAAATCCATATACACTAAAAATTGTAGACTAAAGTATAGAAAAAGAGAGTTGGTTTTCCTATTTACAATCTACAGAAACTCCAATAGGAACTCAAAATAAGAACTTGCATTATGATTATGACACATGAACCAATTTTTCTTGAACAAATTTTATAGGCATTCCACATTTTACTTCAGGACAACCCTTACTCCTGGACAGCTCAATTGGTGTAATTTTTACTCAGGACAGTTCCGATTTTACTTTGGATTGTCCAACCCCTCCTTAGGACTGACATAAAGAAGGATTGTACATAAAGTTGGCAGTCCTACTTTATGTTGGCAGTCCTAACATAAAGTAGGATTGTCCACAAAGTTAGCAGTCCTACTTTATGTTAAGACTGCCAACTTTGTTGACAATCCAAATCTAAACTACCCAAATCTTTTAGGACTGCCAACAAAGTTGGCAATCCTACTTTATGTCCAAATATTTGGGTTGCCCTCAAGTAAAACATTTGGAATGACAAACTTGTAAATAAATTGAAAAAAAATGGGACTGCCATCAAGTAAATTGAGGTGCCAAAAGAATTTGCCTTTTTCCTATTTAGGCTCTTGATTTTTCTTGTTTAGGGCCTTAAAAGATCAAGGAATGTGTTTTCACTAAGGAATTTTAAAAAAAAATAACTCATGAGTTGCTTTAGGATTTATTTTATTTCAATTTGACCAAAAACATAAATTTTCCAACACACTAATATTTTAAATAGCATGTTTGTGCTTATTGTCACATTTGTTCGTTCTTAGATTTGTTTATAATGTATGGTCTAAAACATGCATAGACATGAGCCATATTATAGTTGACTACTTCTATCCATACTATCTTCCATTTCCTCTTCCTATGGCCCTTTAGCCGAGATGAAATCAATCACACGGACGCACGCACGCACTTGCGGATGTCCACCAATTTTACATTCCGAAGAATCAAAGAACATCAAAATATTCATTGCAATCTTTGCTTCTCAATTAAGCATGCATCATGCATGAAGGCAATTGCACAATTTGTTAGGGGGGGGAACCCAATCTTTTATGATTTGTGCTTAATCAAAAATCATATGGCTTCTTTTCTTTTGCTTTCCACACACGCACACACTCTTTGTGACATGTAACTCCACTTGATCCCTCAATGAATCTCAGGCCTCACCCCCCACCAAACCCATAAGGAATTGGATCCCTTTCCCAAAGTAAAGTAGCACCCATGCACCCCAACATTTATCTATCCAAAAGGAGAATAATAGAAACTATGGGAAAAGAGGTCGGTACCCTTGTTAGCAATCACCCGAATAAAACTCGTATTATACGCAAATTTTTTAGTATCTTTCATAAATGTATAATACTTGCGTACTTTTGACAGATCCAAATCAGTACGTAAATTTTAAGTATGCAAAGTTTTAAACATGTTCTGTATAAATTATTGACAAATTTGGTACAATAAACATGCTAGGAACCTGTTTAATTAATCAAATTTGACAACATATTTAAGAATGTAAAGTTTCTAACCTCAATATTTTTATTTTTCGAACATTTGATCGAATTTTTGAACGTATTTTATTTGCACTGAGCCGATTTATACTCGTACTTTTGTCATCCCGAATTTTTTTCGTTTGCCGAATTGCTAACAAGGATCGGTAATGGTGGAATCTGAGCTTGCTTGTAACTCCAAAACGACATACATACATACATATAAATAGACTTGAGAAATGAGAACCACATAAATTCTTTCTTTTTGTTTTTCTTTGATGCTTATCTTTGGAACAAAGCAGAGGCCACACTCACATTCATATATTTATTATAGATGTATATACTTTCCTCCGTAGAAATTAAATGAAATAAACTTAAAAGGTCTTCATCAATGTCTGACCTCACCTTAGCTTAGCTACTAAGACTTGGCCAAGTAACCGCCGCAAAAGAAAGAAAGACTTGCTTGTCCAAGTAACCAAACCGCAAAATGGGCGGTTATGGATCTCCTAAATCTGACCATTTTGACTTTAAATATGTTATATGTAGTAAACATATTTTGGTAACTATTATATTTTTTATTAATCATTCTCTCGCTCAAAATCTTCCAATTCAAGCAACAGTTATTAA
Organism: Iris pallida; assembly: GCA_029216955.1. NCBI lineage: Eukaryota > Viridiplantae > Streptophyta > Magnoliopsida > Asparagales > Iridaceae > Iris > Iris pallida. The sequence continues at coordinate 1,715,661 of JANAVB010027400.1, forward strand.
ACACGTCTCACTTATCTTTTCCTCCAATCCAAATAAGTTTATATATATTGACTATACTCTCCCGCACTTAACTTTTCTTTACTTAATCTCACTCAACTGTGTTTACTTTTTCTCCTCAATCCAAGCAGATCTTATTGCTTAGACCCTTATTGATTAGGGAAAACTTATTGTAGTAGAGGTCCTTGTAACTTTTTAACAACTAGCTAGGGTTAGGAGTCTAAGAACCAGGGTGTACTATCTGCTAATTTATCAAATGTCATTTTTGTTTGAAATGGTCACATATAGTTTTGGCTAATTTCTTTTAAGAAATAAACCTAATTCCTTCATCTAGCTTTTCTTATATCATATATTAGTTCTCAAGTCCTCTAGCCCAAAGTTTCTTGGCTCAGAAAAGATTTTGTGAGTACATTGTTATACCAATAGATCCTTGACCCTTGTCATAACCCAAAGTTTACTTTTCTATTGAACCTCAACCCAATGGAGCCATAATTTTAGTTTCCTCGGACTAAACTTCAAACGTACTAAAAAAAAACAGAAAATTTCATCAGAAGCAAAAAAGTTCCTAAAAATTGCGTAAAAGAAACAAAGTACGGAATAATTCCAAGAAGAGCAACATCGTGCCCTAAAATAGGGCGTTAAAAAATAAATGCCCTAAATTAAGGCGTCGATATATTGTTTCCTCCTAACCAATTTCTTAATTCCTTAAGCAGAATGCTTTTTCCTTAAGCATGTCTGCTGTAATTACTTAATTCCTTAAGCATGTCTGCTTTGCTTAAGCATGAGAGCATAATTTTTGACGCCCTTAAGAAGGGCGCATATTTCACTATGGCGCCGAAAAGAAGGGCGTTTTTTTTAATTTTGCACGCCCTAAAGAAGGACGTAAATTTTACTGAACTTTTTATGTATATTTTAAGTTTTGGTAAAATTAGTGTATAATATATTTTTTTATCAATTTTATATATGGATGTTCGAAATGACGGCCGAATACCAGGTGGATCTACTATACAGGCTATTATCCAAGGGCGAGGCTCTCACGTTTCGAATCTGGTATTCGACGAACATGTATTTTTAGTTAAAGTAAATTATAATTATTATACTTGATAATTATAGGCACTAAAAAATTTGAGACATTATTTAGTTATATGATTATCCGACAGTAAAATTACGTGAGCATGGAGACTGGCGCCACGGATAGCATCTCACAACTCGTCAATGCAGTTGAAGTTTGGATGAATGGAGGAGTTGAATGGAGTACTTCTGGAATTTGAGTAGTGTAGGTAATTTATATACACAGTCGGTAAAAATAGCCGTTGTAAAAATTAGATACGTTGTAAAAATAGCCGTTGTAAAATAATTTTACCAAATAAATAAACGCCTAAAAGTGAGCGACAAAATGAAATAAGCACCCTTTTGTTGGGCGCCCTTTTTCCCTCCAGCCAATTAAATTCCTAACACCTTTAACTAATATATTAAGCCATAGCTAATTCTTATAAAGCCAATTAATCCCAATGACTTTATTTCCAACGCCCAAGTAAAGGGCGTATAAATTTCACGCCCTATTTTACGGCGTGACATTGCTCTCCATATAATTTTTGGAAACTTCGTTTCTTTTGCACAATAAGTTAAAATTTTAGTGCCTACAGTACAATTTTTCGAAAAAAAATAACAAAATGAATGTTGTGTCAATATCATTATATTCATATCTCATCATGTCCATATCGCACGGTATCTAGCAAATATAGAACCATGTCCAACATACTAAAAAAATATGACAAAAAAAAGTAGTTTACCAGGTAAACTTTTTAGACATAAATTCGAACATTAAGAACATTTGGGATAGTGAGAGAGAGAGAGAGAGAGAGAGAGAGAGAGAGGAGAACTATGAATTAAAAAAAAAGGAGTTGGACTACTTGAGTACGAGCTAATATGCGCTTGTGTGAGCTAAAATTTGAGGTGAAAACTGAATGTGGATTGACATGTATAGAAAATTAAAAAAATAAAAAATGGTGGCTAGAGACCTAGGCTTCTCCTCCCCAGCCGCAATCATCTCTATTTATGTTCCTCCCATAATCAGTAGTATTATTACCTGTACATGTATTAGTAGAACTACTGCTATTATCTCGAAATAAGATGCCCAACTACAAATGAATGTGGACAGATACATAATACATAGGCTTCTTCTCTCCCAAAATTGGGTGAGCTGGAGCCCACCCTAGCCCACCAATAGCTCCGTCATTGCCTCCACCTCACACCGTTGAACGTTGTCCTAGACTTTGTCGCCAGTAGTGGGATCTTCTGAAACCTTCAAATTGAAGCTCTTGTACCACTTTGCTAGTATGTACAAATGTGGTTCCCAAGATTCATGTTCTATGTGTCAAATCCACGACCACAATGATGAACCGACCAACTTTTGCAAAAAAAAAAAAAAAAATCAAGATAAAGTGTACCATATGTAAAGGGTTATATGAAAAATTATAATCGTATAACTTATGGAGAGTGAGATCACTGCTAAATTGCAAGAATAATTACTATAATTTCACAAAAATGCACAATGAGTACCGAAAAAAATCTCTAGATGTTACATCCGAGAAGACCTGAGAAACCCTCTTCTTCATCCTATTTCTTATATCTTCTTTGATTTATCACCTATCGGTGGTGTCACGACCCGCTTTCAGTTAATTGGATAAGATATGTGAATACGCTAAGTATATACATACTAGAAAACTCTGACCCATAGTACTTAGTACATATACTTCATTGTCTATAACAAATCCACTTATTATCACTACAAGGGTCAATTTGTACAACTATATCCACAAAACATATATGAATAAGTAAGAAGAGAAATAGAGACAAGAATATAACGAGACTACATACACGTCATATTCCCACATGCCTAATAACTGACACCCCGTAACGCAAGCCCTCACACACTACTAGATCACGAGAATAAATAATGGAACACGTCAATAATATCAATATAGAAACTCTAGAATATATCAATACAAATATCAAAGCTAATAGTAAATGATAGGTGAACATGATAATACTAACGAAAGACAAAACACATGGCAAATATAAGAAGAATTGTAACTATAATCGTAAATTTGTATACTTTTATGGTAATTGCAATTGAACAAACATGAATCCAAGATCAAGGATCTACAGGGGCGGATGCACTCTTCGTGTTTTTTTTTTTAAGTTGTGTGGAACTTTGGATGCTTAGCCCAGTGGCCAAATGGCCTAGTAGCTAATGAGTAATGAGTGAAAGCTTGCTAGCTTTGCTTCCCCATTTTTCCCGACTTGACAGAACCTAGCAGCTGCTTTGCTTGAGCTTTCCCACATCACCGACCTAGCAGTAGCTCCCCCGACCAAAAAAAAAAAAAAAAAAATCAAGAAACGAGTGAGCAGCTCCCCCCTCCCGGTCCCGGACCCTCTCCACTCCGACCGGTGGACCGGTGGTGCTCCTCTCTTCTCTCATTATGGTAAAACTCTAACTCCTAAATTTTTGTAAAATCCTAACCCCCAAATTTTTTGTGTTTGATTTTATGAGTCTTTCATTTTAATTTTGTGTGTTTTATTTTCCAACAACTGCTCCCCCGTCCCTCGACGACCGACCCTCTCCAGCGGCCCAGACCGACCGGCACCGGCACCTTCTCTGGTAAAACCCTAATCCCCTAATTTTTAGTGTTTGGTTTGATCTTAATTAATTCACTATTTTTTAGGACTTTGGAGTATATAATGGAAACTCAAGGAAACAAGAGGAAGAAAACCCTATTTCCATTCTTTAAACCAAGGGATGAAACATCACGAAGTGAAAGTCTTCCCACTCCTTCGAATGTTAATGTTTCAACCCCAAGTGTTGGAGTTTCCTTCTCTACATGCATTTTTTGCTCTTTTAATTAAGTAAAGAAAATATTGACCTCTTACATGGATTGATTTGGGGTCCCATGGATTCTTTCTTGCTGGCTTTGTTCTACTATTGGGTATGTTTAATGAAAATATAGTAACACAACTTTTACTACTATTGGGTATGTTTAGTAAAAAAAACTTGAATCAAGATGAAGACCAATTTGTACTAATTTGAGCTGCTTTTCTTGTAGGAGACATCGTCGGTTGTAAGTATGGAGTTCCAGTTTTCCATCTCATGCAAGATTTGTACTGCATTTAGTATGTTTGGTTTTTCGCTATTTCTATTTAATATCCTACATGGTTACCATATCTTACATATCTATATTTAAATTTGCTTACAGTTGTTAGATAAAATTAAAGATACTAGTTAATTGCTTGTATAGTTACTACTATTGATGATCATTAAATTAGATATAAGCCCAGTTTCTTACATGGAACACCATTTCTTAAACTTATTGTCTATGATAGGTTTTGAATTATCGAATTTATAGAGGAAACTTTGTCGAATTTTTTGCATAATTTTTTAGATCCTTATCATAACTATTAGCTAGCCCATCCTACTCCAAAATCCTGGCTCCGCCCCTGAGGTTCTACCACAAAATATAAACATTAAAATAGGTCCCTAAGCAAGCACAATGATCCCATATAATTCCTGCAAGATCATGAATTGCAAGAAAAAATAACAAACTTAGTATTACTTATCGACTAAGTAAACTATATTTAAAATTATAGTTTCTTGTCAAATTAAGTAATCTAGTACCAATTTTAGGATTACTTGTTAATTAAGTAAATTAGGTTTCTTATTGATGAAGTAATTTGTTACTTATCGATAAAGTAATCTAGGTTACTTATCAATGAAGCAAATAATCTAGTAACTTACCAGTTAAGTAATCTATTAAGGTTTGACCTAGTTTTATAGAATTCAAATATAACTATTCAAATGCTAAAATTAACAAATTAATTAAAAGAAGGTTAGAAACAATATTGCAAAGTTTTAAAGTAGGAAGGGGAATTCGAAAATTGAGATGACATTGTCGATATGAAAATAATTGTCTTGAAACCGAGATCCAAGTACTAAGGTGTAGATCTCATAGGTTGTAAGTCCAACAGAAGTTGATCATTCATGAAGACAAAGAGTGAATTGCAAGTTATAGCTCTAACACAGTACAAACATGAGATCGAACACAGCTCAAATTCCTATACGAAATGTTATCATAATCGCATTAAATTCTCATTAACGGTGGAAGAGAATCACATCACGAACACAAAGGTGAAGACGGATCATGATTTCGACAAGCAGATTCATAGGGGTAACAAGAGTTTGGTGGTTGTTTCTATTTGCACACTATCAAGCTTTGTGTGGGTTGATATGAAGTCAAGGTCGAGGATGATGAGTTGCATATGGAAGAGGAAGGTGATAGATTTGTGGGGGTTATGTCAGTTCTTTGGAGGCCTGGATTGGTTGCGTGTTGTCAAACATGACGCAGTTGCGGAGGCGTAAACGAAAATAGGCTTAGGGTTTAGATCGAGTGACGAAGGTATTGTTATATTGGGTGATCGACATGTAGGATTATCAACTTATTGAGCCATAAGTCTACGGATCGAGTCGATGAGCAAATCAAGTCGTGATTAGATTATGTTGAGATGAACAACCAAGATATAACAGACTTAAGTCGAGTATGGGTTTACGTTAGTGGTTAACGAATTTGATCAACGGTCTAAATTAAATGATGATTTATAGAACAGCTTATACCAATAACTAAAAAAGCGTATTTGGATATGGTTGGACCTTGATAGGTCTGACTCAATCCTCTAGAAAATAAAATTATAAAATAGTTTTAACTAATTATTAATTAGTTTTCAAGGTTTATTTAAATATGAAAAATAGTTTTAGGCCTGTTAAAAATAACTAATCGAGAAAAATTCACAAAATTATGAAAAATACTAGAGCTTATTAGGAACTAGTGAGTTAAGTTTCTAGGGATCGACGATATGATATAGATTTCAAATGATAATCCTACAACTTAGAAGGTTTATCATTTAACATTTTTTCGAGTTTTAGTTATCAAAAAAAATCTTAAAATTATACAATAAATCTTTAAAAAATTACAGGGAGTCAATTGACAGTGTTTGAAGACTTAATTGATTGTTTTTAAGCTCTATGTTGATTAGTTATACCATTAACTAGGGACATCATTCCGGTATATATAAGATGAGAAAACCTATAAGTCATAATAGGATTTTCTATATAGGATACCCTAAAATAAGAATCCTATTAAACCTAAAATACCCCAACACCACCAAATTTTAGATCATAATAAGATTTTCTAAATAGGAAATTCTAAAATAAGAATCTTATTACATCTAAAATAGTACACCACCAATTATGGATATCCGGATCTAATCAAATCAAATATCTAACCAGATTTGGACTCCACAAATATATTGCTTTATTGATAATGAACATCATACTACAGACTCGATACAAAGGTACCGCGCGGGCTTACAAACTGACTCCATTACAAAATGAACGTCGATGAGATAGCCGTTCCATACATCACACCTCTTTATACAACCAAAATATGCAAACACCTTGAATAGGGGAGAGTTGAGACATCTTGGCTTGGACGGTTGCGGATGTCTTCAAAAGATGAGAGTTTTGCCTTCGCACACTAGCAAGGCTTCAAAAGGTTGCAACATCACCTTCAGTTCCTTGGCATGCTATCTGGGGTCGGAGCACCTGTGGAGAGCGAGGGTCAGTACGATCATATGTATTGGTGGGTGGCAAATTAAATCTGTGCTCTCATTTGGTTCAAAAATTTAGGTGAATCATGCAGTATATTTAGTGATCTTTCTAGACATCCTAATCAGTTTCATGCAAGCAGTTGGTCGAAATATTAACAAGATAAATTATGCTAGAACTTACCCACGACAGAACGTGCCGGGCAACATAAAGCTTACCATCATCTTCTTGTTAGTTTGGTAACAATTCATAGCAATTGTGTGATGTGAAGGTCACTGGCATTAACTAGCATCCTGGACATAGCCTGATTAGACGGGGTCCTTTCAACGCAAGTAGCGAGCTCCGTTGCAAGTCCTCGAATCACCCGTTGCTTAAACCCAGCTCGGCTATACCGTGTTTCCTCCTATGCCGAATCGATCCCGTGGCCTCGGTTTACCGTTCGAAGAAACAAACGCCCTTGTGCACAAGTTGTCCATGACCGTGCTAAACTAAACTAATTATTCAAGCATGGTCTATGATTCATAGTAAACTTAACCAAACTCGACGTATCTGTACATTTGTTGGTTCATTCCCTTTGCTTAACATAGTTTGATGGAAATCATATTATAAGCAAGCATATGCCCAGTTCTATGATAAGCAGTTATATAGCCCGTATTCGTGAGATGGCGTGCAATGGTTTATTGGAATAAGCCTTTGTGTCATTGCATTACAACTTAGCATAGCATATGTTGGTATTGACACTATATTGGAGAATAGGATCGAGGGGAGAAGGGTCAGCCTGTGAAACCCATAATTTGCAGATAATTATTAATTAGTGTTTTCATTAATATTTCAAGATTATTATTATTATAAATATATTATTATTAAATATTTTTGGGGTGAAAAGAATTTCGAAAAAAAAATATTAATAACAAGGATCTTTGATTTTCGGACCCAGGCCCGAGCCCAATCCTTTTTCCTAATTCTCAATTCTGATTTTTGGACTTGGTTTAAGTATAAAAAAAAAAAAAATGAATTGTGGAGCTGGTCCACGAAGGACCAGCACTCCTCACAATTCTCTCCTTAACTCTCTCCTCTCTACTTCCTCACAACCACCCACGTACAACTCCCACTCCCCTCCTTATCAACCCACCTCTCCTCTTAAACTCATTCACTATTCCCACCACCAACTCCTCTAACTAACAGAAGAGAAGCAACCACCACCATCACTATTTTTCCCCTCACAACTCTTCTTCTCTCCCACTCTCTCACAGATCCAACTCCACCTCTCCTCACCAACCCCGCGCTCTCCCGACCCTCTTCCCGGCGCCAGCCTTCGCGCCACCCCGCGTGGCCGAGCTCCCCCGCGGATCCGACCCCCTCCCGTCGGCCCTTCCCCGCCGGCCGAGCCAGATCCGCGCCCCGCGCGCGATCTCCCGGCCATCCCCGAAGCTCGGCGCCCCCTCGCGCCCATCCCCGAGGCCAACCGCCCCTCCTCGCCCGGCCGCCTCTCCGGCGCAGCCTCCCTCCCGCGGCCCGCCTCTCTCGCCGGCACCCCTCCCGAGCGGCGGAGCCCCGTTGCAGCGCCACCAGCGCGAAACCCCGACCACGCCGGACCCCCTTCGCGCCTTTCCCCGCGCTGTCCCCGCGGGATCCGCCCGCCAACAGCCTCCAGCGTCGCCAAGTTCCGCGGTGCCATTGGCTGTCCCCGTGGATCCGTCTCCCGTCGATCTCGGCTATTTCCTGCTGTCTGTGTTGTTCGCAGCGCATCGTAACGCTGTCCGGAGACTTCGAGTCCATGACGGCGCGTCCCGAGTCCGAGGCCACCCTTCGGACTCCGTCATCGAGCCTCTCGGTAAAATTCTTGATAATCAGAGTAGTTCGTCCCTCCCGTGTCGAGTCTATGATGATAGATCGGTCTCCCGGTTCCCTCTCGGGAATCCGGTTAGCTGCGTTATAATTTTCGTTAGCTGCGTTAGTTTGTTTTCCTGTGTTTTACTTGCTGGGTTGGTATGAATTGGTTGGATTGGGATTCCCAGATATTTCGGGAATTATTCGGTAGAGTTGGAATTATTTTCTATGGCTTGGGATTATTTTGGTGGATTTCTGTGGACTATTTTGGGTTGGAAAATATTTGCAGGAATTTGTTGACGCACTTCCCAGTTTTGGGTTTGTCCCGAAATAGAGGAAGTGCTGCCCAGATTTTTACAAAAACTATATTTTATTGATTTCAAAACTGGTTTTCGAAAATGAACTTCTAAACTGATTTTCGGGCGACGACCGTACCGGTCTGTGGGCCCCGGCGAAATGCAAACGCACCGGTCCGACCGGACGTTGTGGTATTAGCCGAACTTGGAGGAATGGACCGAGTCTGAGACTCTTAGTTTCATTTTAATTATTTTTAATATTTAGGCTATTTATATTAGATATTTAATTCCTGTACTTTAATTATTTATTTCAGTCATTTTCTCTTATTTAATGTAAAAGGAAATTGTACCGGGCATAAGCCCATCCTAGGACCATTAGTTGTGCCAATGTATTGTGTAGCATAGTTTTATTTTATTTTTCTTTTCTGGTGGATATGATTTGGGTGGTTTTGATTAGTCGTGTAATCGTAAATTAGAGCGCGAATTACTGATTAATTACGAATTTAATTAAAATGAATAGAATATTATTAAATAACTAGTTCACGATTTATCACGGAAAACTGTATTTTTATAAATATATTACGAAAACACAAAGTTTTTCAAAGTTAAATTGATTTTCGTGTATTTCCAAATAATCCAATTAACCGGTTTAATCAACGCACGTAGTTGCGACGTAACCGTTAGTTGTAGTTTAATACAACTTAAAACCTGACTAGGACATGACTACTAGAGATTGCAACTAGCACACTTAGTCTGGTTATTCAGGAATCTAAATCGAGTTCTCAACTGTAGGAACTCGAAGTCGTACCTGACGTCCCCCTCGGTACCGATCTGTCTTTCCAGTCAACTTAAATCCAAGGCAAGTATAGTTTGTGTTAGTTTACAGTTATTTATTTAATCGTTTTACTGCATGTCTAAACCACGTCTCAAACACGAAACTCTCACCGAGAGTACTGTACTGTAACTACTGTAACTACTGGGGATTGGGGAATAGCGGGGGATTGGGGAATAGCGTAATGATTATGACCATACTGTAACAAAACCCCTTATCCATTACTGTAACAAACCCAAGCCGGTCATATGTCATTACCTATTCAAATCATTGATTTCTACTGTAACAAACCTGTTTTAAAACTGTTTAGAACTGCATGATTCTATTTCTTATTTAACTGTTTAATTAGCATGAATTGTACTTTGCTCCCTCCTGACTGGAGACAACATTTTAGGTAACACTGAGGATGACGAGCTATACTATCATAGCTACTATGACCCGGTTCTCTACCTTGAGACGGTACCGGAGCCGTCTTTGGAGGACGCCGATCCTGGGACTACTGAACCTGATGCTTAGATAGTTTCCCTTTTTCTGCATTTTTCTTTTATTTGGAGTTTGTAGTTTTATTTTCAGCATTTCCCTTCCAGTTGTATTTTTGAATATTTTATCAAATAAAGTTTCAAATTTCGAGTAGAACAGTTGTGACAAATGTATTTGTGTTGTTGTGATTACCTGCAATGGAACAGCTTACTGCCGCCGTCTCACCACGGTGCAGGCTGGGCATGGTCCGGTTCGACCCATTAAATTGGGATCGGGTCGTGACATGTTTTCAGTGGTGGCCCATGCAGGTCCACAACAATAACAACTTAGGAAAACATATCTAGAAACAATTAGAACACTAGAACATTGATTTGTCACGACATAGGTCCGATTCATATATAAATAAATATTTTTTTGCTTGATTATAGACTGGTAGGCTACCTTGCTTATGTGTGCGTCCTAAACCTTCCAGAGAATGACCATTGACCAAATCCTGCTGGCAATGAGGTGTCATCTCCGGATCATACCCCAAGCCCAGGGTCCTTTCCCTCGCGGCTGTTTGACCGTTCCCTTAGTGCACCCAGTGAAGTTTTCCCTACACTGGCGACTCCTACCTCATCTCCAACTGAGTTGCATTCCCTGGTGGATTATTCATTTTGTTGCTCCACCAGTACCAGCAATCATCTTCCAAATGGTTGCCCTATTTCGAGAAATCATGGAGTTCCAGAAAGTTCAAGATGAAGCCCAGCGGGAACAGAAGAATATCACGAGGGAAGATATGAAGAACGTCATGATGTAGCCTTAGTTATCCCCAACCAAGTTAGAGCAGAACTTTTGTCCTAGGAAGGATACCCCTGAATCTAGAAGATATTTGGGTCCCATCAAGTACTCTACTTTCCGGCAGCCTTGTCGTAAGAAGCTATGGGCTTGTAACTATTGCAAGAGGCCTGGTCATCAGGCCGTTAGTTGCCGCAAGAGATTGGGACAATGTTTGGCATGTGGATCTGCTGAACATCGGGTAAAGGACTGCCCCTTATCTTTCTATCAAACCAGAGCTCATATCCCAGCAACACCTGTTAGACCACAACCTAGGGACCCTCTTCCTATCCAGCAGACCCTGCCCTTACAATGAGGCATGATGCATACTCGAGGTTCATAGAAAAGGAAGCAGTTGGAGACTGCTCTTACAAGAGCCAGAACCATGAGGAATAGTACCTAGAACCGCTGTATAGCATCATCTTTTTGGATGTCCTTAGATCAATCATAAGAGTTTTGCTGTAATTCTCCACAGGGATAGAAGTTTTTGTTACACCCTTATGGCAGATGTTTTCCTGATAGTCTCCCCGGATTATCCCAGATCTAGACATAGGATTCATCCCTGACTTAGCCCTGACTCTTTCCCTATTTCTAAAGGATGTTACAGAGTCAACCCGAAGTTGGCCAAGAAGATGAAGGACCAGATCAATGAAGGCTCTAAGATTTATTCAGGGTGGAGTTTCACCTTAGGGAACACCTATCTTGTTTTGCCCAAGAAGGATGGAACAACGGATGTGCATCGATTACCAGACACTAGAGAACAAGTACTTTCTGTCCGGATCGAGGATCTGTTTGATCTGGTTGTGTGGAGTTAGGGTGTTTCGAAGTTTGACTTAAGATTTGACTTCCATCAAATCAAAGTCAGGAAAGAGGACATTTCCAAGACGGCGTTCAAACACCAAGTATGGGTAGTTTCTTTGGTCAGGACGTTAGACTGACAAATGCTCCTGCTGTGTTCATGAATTTCATGAACAGAGATTTTTCATGAGTATTTGAATCAGTTTATCTTTTCCATAGATAACATTCTGATATATTTGAAGATTGAAGAAGAGCATGAAGAACACCTGAGGAAGTTTTGGAAACTTTGAAGAAAAGAAGTTTTTGGTAAGTTATCTGAACGTGGATTTTCTTTGACAAGGTGGATTTTTGGCCATGTTGTCAAGAGAAGAAATTTCGATGGAAGATAGCTGTTGTCGAAGAGTGTTATACCCCAAGTTCAATTCGGAGGTTCTTGAACTTGGCCGGCTACTATCAGAAGTTCATGAAGGATTTCGCCAAGATTGTCTGAGCCAATGACGAAGCTCACTTGGATGAATGAAGAGTTCATCTGAACGAAAATTTGCCAGGCGACATTGAAGAGCTGAAGAAGAGACTTACCACTACACCAATCCTTGCGCTACCCGCGGGAACCGGTGGGTTCTCAATTTACAGTAATGCCTCTGGAAGAGGACTGGGTTGCGTTCTTCAACAACATGGGAAAGTAATTGCTTACACGTGTAGGCAACTACAGACTCATGAGAAGAATTATCCCACGCCTAATTTGAAATTTGCTGCAATTATCTTTACTTTGAAGCTATGGAAGCATGATTTTTATGGAAAGGGAGTGAAATATATACGGACTACAAAAGTCTGAAATATGTCTTCACTCAGAAAGGGCTGAATGTTAGACTAAGAAGATGGCTGAAGCAGATGAAGGATTTCGACATCAACCTGCAGTACCATTCAGGTAAGGCTAATGTGGTCGCTGATGCACTTAGTCGATACTGATGGCGAAGTTCTTAACCAAGGACTAGCACCTGCTAGAAGACATCGAGAAGTTTGGACTGGAGATTATGCTGCCTGGAAATGGAAGGAAGAAGCTGGATGCTGATTCAGGGTGATGAAGTTGCAAATGAGCTCGAGTCTGATGGACAAAGTCAAGGAGACTCAGTTTCAAGACGAGACACTTTGCAAACTTAGAGATCAAGTGTTGGCAGGAACACTTGAAGGTTTCTCAAATCGCCAATAATGGAGCTCTGAAGAATGGTACGAGGTTTTTTTGTACTATCTGGCGAACTGAGGAACGAACTAATGCAAGAAGCGCACCAGTATTCCATACATCCTAGCAATACGTATTGGGATATGCGTACTATTATTGGGTAGTATGGAATGAAGAAGGATGTATTCAGAATTGAGGTTAGATGTTTTATTTGTTAACAAGTGAAGGCTAGTCGACAGAGACCCGCAGGGCTTCTACAGTCGTTGGGCATTCCGGACCGGAAGTAGGAGCACATAACGATGGACTATGTGTTAGGTTTGCCTTGATTCCAAGGAGGGAAGAACACCAGTTGGATTATAGTGGACCGACTGACTAAGTCAGCACACTTTATTCCCTTCAAGGTTAGTTGTTCACCGAGAAGTTGGCAGCATTGTACGGGAAGCACATCTACCGGATTCATGGAGTACCGCGGGACGAGCAATCAGAGAGGTCAATCCAGACGCTTGAAGATGTATTGAGATTTTGCGTCTCGGAATTTGGTAGGTCTTGGGAAGACCAAATTGCATTTGGTGAAGTTTTTCCTACCAGAGGAACAATTAGCTTTGACGGAGCTGGAAATTGAGGCCAGGTACATCAGGCCATTTGAAGTTTAAGACGAGTTGGAAGTAGCGTACCAGTTAGCTCTACCAGCTAATCTTAAGAGTGTGCAACGTCTTCTACGTCACAGCTCAGATGCTACATTTCGGATCCGAGTCACATTTTGGATAATTCAGAGCTCAAGTTTGGACTTAACCTTTCAGTGCCAGAGAAAACAGCTGCAAGCCTAGTCAGGGGTAAGAAGAAGATCAGAATTCGAGCCATCACTTATTTTCTTATCTTTTCGTTCTAAACTTGACTGATGCTGACGAAGTTAGCCTAATTTTGCAAGCTATCTCTTTATCAAGCTTGATCATGACGATATCTTATTGGGTGCACCCATTAATATATTGTCTAATCAGGACCGGTGCATGATGGTCTGATCAACCTCGTGTACTCTGGTTCGCTTTTGTATTTTTCTGCGTGGATAATATCATAAATAAAACTTGTCCCTAAACCGTCTCATCCACGACTGCTTTGGAAATTCTTATGTTGGACCTGAGTTACGGGCGCAGTACCCGTACCTGTTTGTCTTGTCTACCCTACCTTTAAATTTCGAGGACAAAATTTTCTAAGGAGGGAAGATTGTGAAACCCATAATTTGCAGATAATTATTAATTAGTGTTTTCATTAATATTTCAAGATTATTATTATTATAAATATATTATTATTAAATATTTTTGGGGTGAAAAGAATTTCGAAAAAAAAATATTAATAACAAGGATCTTTGATTTTCGGACCCAGGCCCGAGCCCAATCCTTTTTCCTAATTCTCAATTCTGATTTTTGGACTTGGTTTAAGTATAAAAAAAAAAAATGAATTGTGGAGCTGGTCCACGAAGGACCAGCACTCCTCACAATTCTCTCCTTAACTCTCTCCTCTCTACTTCCTCACAACCACCCACGTACAACTCCCACTCCCCTCCTTATCAACCCACCTCTCCTCTTAAACTCATTCACTATTCCCACCACCAACTCCTCTAACTAACAGAAGAGAAGCAACCACCACCATCACTATTTTTCCCCTCACAACTCTTCTTCTCTCCCACTCTCTCACAGATCCAACTCCACCTCTCCTCACCAACCCCGCGCTCTCCCGACCCTCTTCCCGGCGCCAGCCTTCGCGCCACCCCGCGTGGCCGAGCTCCCCCGCGGATCCGACCCCCTCCCGTCGGCCCTTCCCCGCCGGCCGAGCCAGATCCGCGCCCCGCGCGCGATCTCCCGGCCATCCCCGAAGCTCGGCGCCCCCTCGCGCCCATCCCCGAGGCCAACCGCCCCTCCTCGCCCGGCCGCCTCTCCGGCGCAGCCTCCCTCCCGCGGCCCGCCTCTCTCGCCGGCACCCCTCCCGAGCGGCGGAGCCCCGTTGCAGCGCCACCAGCGCGAAACCCCGACCACGCCGGACCCCCTTCGCGCCTTTCCCCGCGCTGTCCCCGCGGGATCCGCCCGCCAACAGCCTCCAGCGTCGCCAAGTTCCGCGGTGCCATTGGCTGTCCCCGTGGATCCGTCTCCCGTCGATCTCGGCTATTTCCTGCTGTCTGTGTTGTTCGCAGCGCATCGTAACGCTGTCCGGAGACTTCGAGTCCATGACGGCGCGTCCCGAGTCCGAGGCCACCCTTCGGACTCCGTCATCGAGCCTCTCGGTAAAATTCTTGATAATCAGAGTAGTTCGTCCCTCCCGTGTCGAGTCTATGATGATAGATCGGTCTCCCGGTTCCCTCTCGGGAATCCGGTTAGCTGCGTTATAATTTTCGTTAGCTGCGTTAGTTTGTTTTCCTGTGTTTTACTTGCTGGGTTGGTATGAATTGGTTGGATTGGGATTCCCAGATATTTCGGGAATTATTCGGTAGAGTTGGAATTATTTTCTATGGCTTGGGATTATTTTGGTGGATTTCTGTGGACTATTTTGGGTTGGAAAATATTTGCAGGAATTTGTTGACGCACTTCCCAGTTTTGGGTTTGTCCCGAAATAGAGGAAGTGCTGCCCAGATTTTTACAAAAACTATATTTTATTGATTTCAAAACTGGTTTTCGAAAATGAACTTCTAAACTGATTTTCGGGCGACGACCGTACCGGTCTGTGGGCCCCGGCGAAATGCAAACGCACCGGTCCGACCGGACGTTGTGGTATTAGCCGAACTTGGAGGAATGGACCGAGTCTGAGACTCTTAGTTTCATTTTAATTATTTTTAATATTTAGGCTATTTATATTAGATATTTAATTCCTGCACTTTAATTATTTATTTCAGTCATTTTCTCTTATTTAATGTAAAAGGAAATTGTACCGGGCATAAGCCCATCCTAGGACCATTAGTTGTGCCAATGTATTGTGTAGCATAGTTTTATTTTATTTTTCTTTTCTGGTGGATATGATTTGGGTGGTTTTGATTAGTCGTGTAATCGTAAATTAGAGCGCGAATTACTGATTAATTACGAATTTAATTAAAATGAATAGAATATTATTAAATAACTAGTTCACGATTTATCACGGAAAACTGTATTTTTATAAATATATTACGAAAACACAAAGTTTTCCAAAGTTAAATTGATTTTCGTGTATTTCCAAATAATCCAATTAACCGGTTTAATCAACGCACGTAGTTGCGACGTAACCGTTAGTTGTAGTTTAATACAACTTAAAACCTGACTAGGACATGACTACTAGAGATTGCAACTAGCACACTTAGTCTGGTTATTCAGGAATCTAAATCGAGTTCTCAACTGTAGGAACTCGAAGTCGTACCTGACGTCCCCCTCGGTACCGATCTGTCTTTCCAGTCAACTTAAATCCAAGGCAAGTATAGTTTGTGTTAGTTTACAGTTATTTATTTAATCGTTTTACTGCATGTCTAAACCACGTCTCAAACACGAAACTCTCACCGAGAGTACTGTACTGTAACTACTGTAACTACTGGGGATTGGGGAATAGCGGGGGATTGGGGAATAGCGTAATGATTATGACCATACTGTAACAAAACCCCTTATCCATTACTGTAACAAACCCAAGCCGGTCATATGTCATTACCTATTCAAATCACTGATTTCTACTGTAACAAACCTGTTTTAAAACTGTTTAGAACTGCATGATTCTATTTCTTATTTAACTGTTTAATTAGCATGAATTGTACTTTGCTCCCTCCTGACTGGAGACAACATTTTAGGTAACACTGAGGATGACGAGCTATACTATAATAGCTACTATGACCCGGTTCTCTACCTTGAGACGGTACCGGAGCCGTCTTTGGAGGACGCCGATCCTGGGACTACTGAACCTGATGCTTAGATAGTTTCCCTTTTTCTGCATTTTTCTTTTATTTGGAGTTTGTAGTTTTATTTTCAGCATTTCCCTTCCAGTTGTATTTTTGAATATTTTATCAAATAAAGTTTCAAATTTCGAATAGAACAGTTGTGACAAATGTATTTGTGTTGTTGTGATTACCTGCAATGGAACAGCTTACTGCCGCCGTCTCACCACGGTGCAGGCTGGGCATGGTCCGGTTCGACCCATTAAATTGGGATCGGGTCGTGACACAGCCACTCATCTTAGTCTTACTTGAGACGAGGAACTAGTTGGCCGCGCTTAGACGTCGCCTACGCGATCACCTGAAATCGCATAAGCAACTGATTAGAACATTGTGCCATTCAAAAAGTTCGATACGAAATGCGAAGTTCGGAAACGCAAGTCATGAAAACTGTCACCACCACTTTCTAGAAATGAGGGTATTTTTGACTATTTGTAAAAAATTTGATATTTTAAATTTCTTTTAAATTGATGAATTGTGTTAGTGTCCTAATTGGTAAAACCTTGGAACAACATTATTTAGATGTTAATCATGACCAAAAAAACCTAGTTAGTGAGATTAGACAACTTTAGATTCATATATAATTAATTAGTTAGACTCCAATCTTGCTAGAAGTGACTTAGAATCCATTTGTAGGCTAAAAATAATAAGTTAGTTTGGGCCTTTCCTTAAATGGGCCTTACATGACTAGGAAGGCTTTTTAGACATTGCACCCAACCAAGCCCAAACTAAACCTTAGAAGTCTCTATAGCCGACCACAAGGAGCCCTCCCCCTTGTTATAAATAGTAAACCTTCCTTCTTCTTCCTCCTTTCATTACAAACCCTAACCCTAATTTGTGTTCTTCTCCAAATTGCCTCAATCTCCCAAATTGAGTCCAAATTCCCTCAAACCAATTGCAAACTCTTCCCCTTGAAGAGAGAAAGCCTCTATTGCCTAGCTTGGAAGCATTTGGAGCAATTTGGTCATTGGAGCTTGGTGGAGATCTAGATCTAGAAACTTTTCATTGGAATTGCAACTCCAATTGGTAAGAGCCCTCTAAACCTTCTAATTTCCCACTCATCGGTGTACATGCATTCATTTAGGGTCCCCATTGCATTAGGAATGATTTGGGTCAAGTTTGGATCCATTTGGAGTGCGTATCACGAGAGTATCAGATACGCACATCAAGTGTTTGATGAAATGACTCTTAGGACTTTTGATACTTAAATTTCAGTTTAATTAGGTATTTATATTGGTTATATATATGTTAGCAATGTAGGATGATTAACTCATGATTTGGGATTGATTTGGTATATCATTTTGGCTTTGGGGACTTGATGTGTAGTGACTGCTCACTGTCATATGTTCTGTCCTGTGGAGGTTTGTGTGCAGACACTTGAGTTCTGTGAACCAATTCACATATGGACATGCGAAGGTCCTTGTGGCTTCACTGACATGTCCTCTACCTTCCTCAGCACAGAACTTTGTATAACATTAGAGTATATGCCCTGCCCGACAGTTGGCATATCAACCTATACCTTGGTTTATGATGTTGATTCATTGCTTGAGTGGCATTTGTGTTACATGTCCTGCACTTGGATGTGTGTGTCTGTTGTCTTGATGTCCTAACATCCAATTTGATGTTGTCTACTGACCATAATTGATATACCATTGGTTTCACTCACCTCTTTGTTCAGTCATGCAAATATTGATCTGTCCATTCCTGGACAGTGGCACATTTGTGGCCACTTCTTTGTATCAGTCAAGTTCACTACCTTGCATTAGTCCTTATTATCTGTCACTAGCCATGTTATAGCATGTTAATTGCTCAACCAGGTTAACTTGAGGAGCAGGCTTGCATGACATTCTCAAGGAATCTTTCTCTGCATTGTAATGACCTGACCTGCCATTAGGATATTACTATCCTGCATTCACCATACTGCCCTGTCTCTTCGAGCAACCATTGATCCTTGTTTTGTCCAAATGATCAATGGGATGGATTCACTACTACTAAGTTACCAGTCCACTGCAATGCCATGCTCTGAACCTGGGTATTTGGTTCAGTTGAGCAAAATTGCGCTTATCCACTGTTGGCCTTTGAGTTCCAGTAATCATTGTTCTGACCCTTAACTTGCACTAGCCTCCATCATTTCGTTCACTTCATTTCATTAGTTACTGCTCTGTAAATTGATGCATCAAGCCTAAACTCCTTGACCCATTGCATTCACTTTAACTGTCAATATATATTAGATGCATGTTCAGTCTGAACATCACTTAGGTTCTGCTACACTCCTATTTTGTTCAGTCAGTTTACATATTGTCCTGCCTTGCAGTTGAGGTATCAACCTGTACAATTGCCATATCCAGCACTGTTCACTACTTGTTTTCCCTTCCATTGGTCAGATATGCATTGATATGTCATTGGTTCTGACCAGCTAATAATATGTACTGCATTCACTATATGATCTGCATCTCCTTGAGCGCAGCTTCTTTAACATCTGCTTAGTCTAGATAGTGTTCTGTCCACCTTCATGTCATTCACTGCATTTGATAAACATCTGTCCCTTTCACATATATCCTGATCTAATTAACTATTTGACTGATACTCTTATGTATCATTCCTTATTCACCCCCATTGAAATCCATGACTTGTTAGTTCAGTCATTTGCACGCCACTTTGTTCAATCATGAACCCTCTTGTCCACACCTTTGTATCAGTATTAACTTGTTATGGCTCTGCCATCTTAGTCCATACATTTTTCTGCCCAATTGGATGTGTTGTCCTGTGCACTGCATTGTATCAGAGAAATGTAGTATGAAACATGAGGTTAGGTTCGAATTTCGAATTAGGACCAGGTCTGTTGTTCCCCTGCTCCTTATGACCCTCTTCACAAATGTTCTGTAAACTACATACTTGATTTGTCCCTTGAGTATTGGTTCAGTATATGCATTGGGTCCATATCCTCCATATCCTTATTAGGAGCTCATGATTTTCCTGCATACTCCATAACCCGGTCCAAATAGTCTATGTTTCAGTCTCCTTATAAACCAATTGTTCTGTCCTTAACCCAAGAAATCTCCAGACAACTTTGTAATGACCATATCCCACTTTCCTTGCATATTCATCCCCTACTAATCAACTGTTCTGCCCCTTAGGTAATGTACCAGTTATACACTAGCCAAATTTCAGACCAATCCCATTTGCATTGATGTTCAGTCATTTATACATGGGTATAGCAGTTAAGTTCATGCCTAGTTTATGTACACATATATATTATAGAAGTATTGTAGATATGTGATATATATTATTTTATATATGAATGACAATTAGACATGCTCACATGTGTATATGTATATATTATAGGTTTAGATAAGATAGGTAGTTGAGGATAACCATGGTTAGGAATAGGTAATGAGAATTACCTAAGAATTGGTGTATATATATATATATATATATATATATATATATATATATATAAGGAAATGGAGAATTTTATTCAAAGCAAAACAGGGGTGCCGGGAGATGGCCCAAGCACCAACAAAACCTCCACTTGGGAGGACGCCTAACTACAAAGCCAAAACGAGGAGGGGGGGCGGGGGAAAAGGGGCGGGGAGAACCCCTTCATCCCGAACTAAGGAGGATACTTAAACAGTGGGATCTGCTTCTTCCCCGAGCTGGAGGAGCGCAGGACCCTGGACGGGATGGACACCGCAGTACGCTGCGTAGCTGCCAGCTTTGTCGGCACCTCCCACGATTCGTTGGGCAACTTTGGGGTCGAAAATTTGTCTGCAAAATATGACTCCAAGTTGATGTGTTCGTTGTTGTGTATGTCCAGAGCCGCATCGAGAGCCTGCTCGACCTCTAGCATTCTTGGTAGGATTGCGTATGCTAGATCGGGGTTATCGTCCCAGTTGCGAAAGACGTGGAGTTTCCGGAGAGCCTCTTCCGGGGAGCAAACAATAGCGATCCGCTCCAAAAAAATCGTGATATTGGATGGGGATTCACTGAGCGCCGACTCTAGGGCGGCAGCAGAGCTATCTGGGTTTGGTGTTGGATCTGAATTGACGGGGTCATCGGGAGGTGAGGTGCTCGAGTTGGGGTCTTCGGTTGGGGCCCGGTGCAGAGGGGCTGCGATCGGAACCCCTTTGAAATGTTGTGGATCCGCGGCCTCGGAGAATCCAGAGTTCTCCTGCTGACGGACCAGAAGGGATGCTGGTTGGGAGGCGGGCATGGTGTTGTGCTCGTAGAAGTCTGCAGTGGTGCCTTGGACGAGGCTATCAGACTGATTGGCAGTGTCAGTGGCTGCGGGTTTCTTGCCTTGATTGGGGGGAGTGCTGAGCAGTCAGGGATGGAGGGCTCCGCTGGATCATCTATGGCGACCTGAGCAAGGGCGTCGAATTGGTTTGCGGTGGCCAGCACAGCGGGTGGGGGGTGTGTGGGTGTAACCCGATATACGTGGCCCCTGGACAAGCGGATGGCTCCGGGGGTGCGCTGGGCTCTGGAGCTGCGATTGGATGAGTGCCTTTGAGGACGGTATGGGGTCGATTGGGGGCAGTCTCATCATCTGAGGCGAAATATAGATGGGAATTGGGTGGGGAGGGGGGGTCGATGATGGGATTTTGTTGGACGACGGTTGATGGGTTGTGCGTGAGTCTGGCTTAAATAACTCTGGGTGAGCGCGGCGACATCACGCCAGGGAGTGACCCCTTGTGCGACAATGATTGCAGTAGCTGATCCGTTGCTCGAAGATGATTTGCTGAGTGTGCATCTTGTCACCCAGCGCTATGATGATGGACTGCGGGAGCTCTCTAGAGACGCCTATCTCCATGCAGATTCTAACGTAGTTTCCCTTGGCGACGCTTCGAGTTTCTTCAGCCATGGCAACGAACTTGCCGAAGGAACTAGCGATCCTTTTCAGTGCCGCCGTGGCAAAGCATATGAGGGGGAGGTTCGGAAAAGTGACCCAAGTGGTCACGATCGAGGAGGAGGATCCTCTGCGAGTGTTCCATTTGGAGAGAGTAAAGTGGTGTTTGCCGATCCTCCCTGAGCTGTGGTACAACGTTTTCCTGTCGTTTGCGTCAGAAGAGAGTTGTAGAAGGGTGGAGTTGGGGTCGAGTGGGGCAACACTGTATCCCGGAGAAAGGTCCCAGGTGTCAACCAAGGTTTGGATCCTCTGGATTTTTGGGCAGGTGGGGGTGAAGTGTAGGACCCAGGTGCACGGTAAGGTTTTGGACAGAGCTGAGATGTCTTCGTTAGAGAACGTCACTGAAATACTACTGTCTCCAGACTGGTAAGGGTATCGATTGATTGGAGCGTCACCTCAGAGAGAGGGGAGACCAGAGTGATCGGTGCTCTGAGCTTGTCCGAGAATGATATGGCTCCTGAGGGTTGAGTGGAGGTCGAAGCCTTATTCGCCAAGGACGACGTGGCCGCCAGGATAAGAGGAAAGGTAGGGACCCGTGGGCCGGGAAGAGCGTGGGAGTCTATCAGTAGCATTGAAGCGCCGGAAGTGCCAGACGACTGGGGGTCGGACGCCGATCCGCCGATGTCGGGAGTGAGGAGCGGCTGCCAGTCGGCACAGGGACCATGACGCTCGTCGCCCTCGACGAGAATAGCCTGGGAAGCACCACTACATGTGCCCGCATAGGGGCCGCCGCTAGCGTTCACAACATAGTCACCGAAGAATGCGCCTAAGGGGATAGAGGTCCCGTATGCGCCCGCCTCAGGAGAGAAGGTCCCGTATGCGCCCGAAAGGGGGGCAGCTTCAAGAGTGCCTGGGAGGGAAACCGCCGAGATGGGCGCATGCTCACTCGGGGGTGGCATAAGGGTGGAAGCTTGGGCGTATGAGAGAGCTGCACACGAGACCCCAAGAGCGCTAGCAGCTCCGCAGAGCGAAGGAGTGGAGACGCCTCCCTAGGAGGGCGCATGGGTGGTGGCGCATGCAATGGGCGCATGCTCAGCCAATGGGAGCACATGGGAGTGATAGTGGGCGCATAAGGGATGCGCACACGGGACATCATATGCGCCTGCAGCTCCGCGAATTAGAGTGCCAGGCGGGTAGGGATTCGAAATTCGAATCACGGTTGACCGGTCAATAGACGCGGGCCCCGATGGGGGCTGAGGGTGGGGAAAACCGATGAAGCTGGTGACCGGAGACTCCCAGCTAGCGGCGTCGGGGGAGGGAGTCGAGAGACCGATGGAGGGGCCACCCTTACGGCGGCGGATGGGTAGGCCAGCCGCCGGAGGCCGGGTGGCGGGGAGGAGGGAACTGCGGGAGATTGGCTCTGGGGGCGGCGGCTGAGGGGGGCCAGCGGAAGGAGGCTGGGGGAGCTGCCAGGCCGGTCGCACCCCGGAGGGAGGGTGAGGGCGGACAGCCTACGCCTAGGACCGCAATAAGGTCTGGGGGTGGGGGCTCAGCCGGAGGTGGGGGAGGAGGGCGCCATGGAAGGGAGGTGGGGAGGGGGGAGCGGTGAGGGGTGCGCGGAGGGGGGACGCCGGGCGGCCGGCCTAGGCGAAGGAGGGGGGTGGCTCCACGAGCAGCCATGGGGGAGAGCTGCGGAGCTCTGCAACCTATTATATATATATATATATATATATATATATATATATATATATATATATATATATATATATATATTCCAGCACGTGCGAGCTCAGTTAAATCGTGTCTCCCCGCACCCGATTTTTAGCCGGTCGTCATGTCGCTTCGGACTCTTCGTGCGGATCATGTCCGCACTGGCTTTTTCATCATTGCTCGGCACGTACGCCTCGCGTACTCCGCGCGCTCCAGAGCCTCACAGTACGGCCGACGTCTTTCGACTCCAGCAACTCAACGCCTCGCTTAGCCCACGACGCCGAAGGCGCCCCCGACGTCTTCACGACGCCTACGACAGCCGGTTCC
This sequence comes from Iris pallida, assembly GCA_029216955.1. Taxonomy (NCBI): domain Eukaryota; kingdom Viridiplantae; phylum Streptophyta; class Magnoliopsida; order Asparagales; family Iridaceae; genus Iris; species Iris pallida. The sequence goes on from JANAVB010027400.1 coordinate 1,739,365, forward strand.
GCCCAGCCACCCGTTCTATGCGCACGACGCCCTTACGACGTCTTTCCGACGTCCATTGGGCGCCGCACGACGGGCCGCGTGGTCAGCCGTCGTTTATACCCGTGGTAGAATGGTGCCGGTCCTCGACCACCCGCGCGACGCCCTAGCCGATGAGTTTTCATGCACGGGACGCCCCATTCTGTCCCACGCCAGCTCAGATCGTGGCCATTTTTCGTCAGTCCTCCGATGTTGTGGATGCCCCGCATCGCACAGGCCAGGCTCATCATCGCCCATCCTACCTTATATATATATATATATATATATATATATATATATATATATTGCTACAAGATTGATCCGAATTTCGTGGAGCCATCCCCCGAGCGATTTTTTGGCGATCGGTCTAGGGCGCGGATGGCTGCTCCGGCGGGGGGCTCCCCCCCCCCCCCGGCCATGGTCCGCCGATGGTGGTTCAGGCGGGGGAGTCTGGTGTCGACCGGGGGGGAGGTCCGGTGACCGGGGGGGCTCCGCCCCTGGTAGCCCTAGCGGGCCTTGCGCTGGGGGGGGCCGCTGGCGGCTGATCCGGCTGCGTCGGTTCAGGCGACGGTAGCAGGCGGTGGGAAGGGTGTTCCGGCGCTTTCTTTTGCTGCGGTGGTGGGCCGCTCCACTTCGGCTTCGGCGGGGGGTACGTCGAGGGTTGCCTTCCGTCCAGCCATTGCTATTGATGGCCGGAAGGTGGTCGTCTTCTCCCCGTCGGACATGGAGGCTCTCACGGCGCCTTGTGGCTTGGACCTCATTGGAAAGTTTGCTCGGCGGAGACTTTCGATTGAGGCCATTAAGAAGGATCTTGGTTCGCGGGGATTCAGGGGTCTGATTGAAGTGAAGGCCATTGACGATCGTCATGTCCTCATACGGTCTTCGGCTTCGTTCAAAGGACTGTTGGTTCGTTGGACGGGTCCTGATGGCGTTATTTAGGTCTTCGGTGGATTTCTCGCCGATGAGAGAGGATCCTCGAGTTCCTATTTGGGTTGCTTTTCTCGGGCTGCCCCACTGCATGTTTGATACCAATACGGTTCTCTCCATCACTTCTGGTCTTGGCACTCCGCTTTATACGGACCGCGCTACGGCTTCCTTTTCCAGGCCGAGTGTAGCTAGGGTCTTGGTTGAAGTGGACGTTAGCAAACCCCTACTTCATGAGGTATTCTTCCAACTTCCTGATGGCGTTCGTTCACAGCCGGTTGTGTATGAGCGGACTCCACTCTATTGTGCTGCATGCGGCCTTCATGGACACGTCGAGAGTGTTTGTGCTCGTCCCCAGGTAGAGACGCCAACGGTGGGCGTGGAAGAGAGGCCGACCGTCATCGTTGTTTCTTCTCCAGGCGTTGAGGAGGATGGTCCGGTGGGTGGTCGTGGTGTTAGCAGGGGTCGTCGACGGCGACGATCTAGGCGTGAGAAGGGGAAGGGGACACGGCAGGTGTGGAGGCGCGTTCAGGGGCGTGATGATAGCAGTGGGTCCACGCAGCCTGGATTGCGTAGGAGTGAAGGCACTCGCGCGTGTTCCGCTCCGCCTTCCTGGCACATGGGGGAATCATCTTCGGACCAGCTGGCTTTATGGTCGGATGGCGGGCGCCCCATGCAGGGGGGACGTAGCGTCCCGAGCTCTTGTTTGGACGGACAGTCGGGACCTGAGCGGGGTATTTGTCCCATCGATTTGCCGGATCTTCCTATCATTATTCATAGTCAGTTGGAACAAGGAGTCATAGCGGCTGGCTCCGATACTGAAGAACGCAGCTTGGTGGTGTGGGAGGAGCCATGCCTCGGTTCAAACAACGCCTGGGGTGATGATCTTTCTCAGGGTGATGATATGGTTTCGTTGCCTGAATATAGTTCATCCATAGTCCTTCGGGAGGATGGAGAAGATGGCTGGCAGATGTTACCTTTCAAAAAGGCGGCTGGTAAGCGAAGGAAGTCGATGGCGTCTCAATCAGATCGATTTTTTCGCTCTCATGCTTCCCGGGTTAGACGGGACCCCAAGAGGGTCCATGGTTAACTTCCTTATATGGAATGTTCGGGGGACGGCGAACAGATCTACTTTATGTCGTCTCAGGTCCTTGTGTCGGACCAACAATATTCAGGTTCTTGCTATTATCGAGCCCAAGGTGATATCCTCTAAGCTTCTGTCTTATCAATTGAGGTTGGGCTTTGATGCTAGTTTTTGCAATGAAAAAGGGAATATTTGGTTTTTCAGCAAGTCGGGTATTGGGCTCACCTGTATAGATTCATGTGATCAGGCTATCACGATGCAGCTTTCTTTGAGTTGTTTCTCGGTTCCGGTATGGTTGTCTATTGTTCATGGTGCAGGGACACGACAGGGGAGAAGGCGTCTTTGGCGGCATCTTCTTGACGTCCAAGCCAGGGACGTTGCCTTGCCCTGGGCTGTGGGTGGGGATTTTAATATCATTGCTTCTCCGGACGAGAAATTTGGAGGCCGGCCGCCTGACTCGCGGGCCATCGCAGATTTTCTTGACTTCCAGTTGGCGGCAGGACTTTCTGATGTTGGTTTCAGAGGAAGCACATTTACCTGGGTGAATGGCCAGTCTGGGGTAGATCGGCAGGGATCTCGCCTGGATAGATTGCTTGCTACGGGTAGTTGGTTAGACGGAGTCCAGGTTTCATGCGAGCATCTCAATCGGACAGAATCTGATCATGCTCCTCTTTTGATTTCCTGTCAGCCAGCTTCTTCTATTAAGCGTCGAGGCTTCCGGTTCCTCGATTTTTGGACGTCCCATCCTGACTTCCTCACGGTGGTTGCCCGGGCGTGGGAATCATGTTGGCATTATGATGCGCTAGAGCGTCTGGGCATGCGCTTGCGTACTATGGGGCAGGTCCTGACCGGCTGGAGCAGATCTACTTTCGGTGACGTTTTTCAGGAGGTCCGTCAGGCGGAGGACGTTGCTTTGGCGGCGGAAGAGGAATATGATCTTCACCCTTCGGAGAGGGGAAGGGCGTCCTGGATGGAGGTTGTAGCCAGACTGAAGCAGAAGGTCCAGATTGAGGAGTCTTTCTGGAAACAAAAGGCCAGACCGAAATGGGATCAGAAGGAGATAAGAATACTCGGTTTTTCCATGCGTGCACTCGGAGCAGGCAGCGAAAGGCGGCTATTCAGAAAATTATTTGTGCTGATGGTTCAGAAACTGGTTCTGATGCGGAGGTGGCGGCGGAGGCTTCCTTCTTTTACTCCAAGCTTTTTCGGGCTGAGTCGACTTCCGAGGATGATGCCTTCCTCGACGTCATCCCCAACATTATCTCTGTGGAGGATAATTTCGATCTAGTCCGGTGTCCGGATAGATCGAAATTGTTGGAGATTGTTCGTGGGATGGACCCGTCTAGTGGTGCAGGGCCGGATGGATTTTCTGGGCGATTCATCTCTTGTTGTTGGGATATTATTGCTGCTGACGTGGAGGAAGCCATTGGATCTTTTTTCTTGGGTGCCCGCCTTCCGGATTCTATATCTGACACTTACTTATTCCTTATTCCCAAAGTCGAGCACCCGAGGAATCTTTCAGATTTCCGTCCTATTAGTCTCTGTAATTTCTGTAACAAGATTATTTCTAAGGTTCTTGCTTGCAGATTACGGGACGTTCTTCCCAAAATTATTTCTCCGGAACAAAGTGCCTTTGTTAAAGGGAGAGAGATTGTTGATAATATCATCATTGCCCAGGACATGGTGGCATCTATGAGGGAATCCAATCATGGTGGCAACATTGCAATCAAGCTTGACATGCAGAAGGCTTATGACAGAGTTAATTGGCATTTCCTCCTGCGTGTGCTTCGGAGATTCGATTTCAATGAAGCATTCTGTGATCTCGTTTATCGTCTTCTGGCGGACACCCGGTATGCGGTTCTTCTCAATGGCGCCCCTATTGATTTCTTCCCGGCGTCTCGAGGGATCCGGCAAGCGGATCCTCTTTCCCCCGCTCTTTTTATCATTGCCGCGGAGGTGCTTTCTCGGAACCTTAAGCTTCTTCAAGACACTTATAGGCGATCTTCCTTTCATACTCCGATTGGGGGACCGCGTATCTCGCACTTGGCCTATGCGGATGATGTCCTTATTTTCACTTTGGGGGATATTGCTGGCTTGCGTGCTCTTCAGCAGGTGTTGCGTCGCTATGAGGCTGTTTCAGGTCAGAAGATTAATTATTCCAAATCGACATTTTATACTGCTAATCCTTTGGCAGAGGATCGTGCACAGACTATTTCTACTCTGTTTGGTTTTTGCACCGGTACTTTGCCTCTTGTTTATCTGGGTTGTCCTTAGCGTGCGGGAGACGGAATGCGGGGATGTTCAGTCATTTGATTGAAAAAATCAGATCGAAGCTGACGGGTTGGCAAAACAAGATTCTCTCCTGGGGGGAAGTTGGTTCTTATTAAGAATGTCCTCACCTCTATTCCTTTGTACACGTTGGCAGCATGTTGCCCACCCCGGGCCGTTATCAGGGCGATTGAGAGGATGTTTGCGGCTTTCTTTTGGGGTAGCAAGGATGGTGTTGCTAAGAGGAGTTGGTTGGCATGGCGCTTTGCTACCCGGACTAAATCTGAAGGGGGACTTGGGATCAAGTGTCTGAATGATATTATGGATGCCTTCTCTATGAAATTATGGTGGAAGTTGCGGCATGGGAGGGGTCTTTGGGTGGATTTCCTTAAATCAAAATACTTTCGTAAGCGGCATCCTTGTGAAGCCTTCATGACTTCTAAGTGTTCTCCCATTTGGCGACGGATTTTGAGGGGGAGGAAATTGGCGGAACCGCATATATTTTTCAGACTGGGACGTGGTGAGGGATCAGCGAGGTGCGAAGCGTGGATCCCGGGGGGTATCAGGTTGGTGCGTATTGTTGACCCGACGGTCGATGGAGTGGCTTCAGGGGCCAGGAGAGGCACAGGGAGACGGATACGAGTGCGGTCTGGGGCCCAGGCGCTGGCGCCTGGAGCTGCCGGGCTGGCGGGCAAATCCTCGGCCAGCATTGGGGGGCGGGCGTTGAGTCGACGGCTCCTTTGGAGCGACGGGCGCACCCTTCGGGGCGGGTGGCGGCGGGTAATGGCATCGGGGAGCTTCGGCGATCGGCTAGGTTGGCCGGGAGGACAGTGCTTCTTCCTCATCGACCGGTGATTGTGAGGGTTCTATCGTAAAGGGGAAGGAAGATCCGCGATTCTAGGGCGAGGAATTCTGACAATGGCGGTCCTGATATCCGATCTTTCTGGTCCGACTCGGGCTGGAATTTCCCTATGATCGCGGAGATTTTTGGGGATGAGGCAGTGCGGCATCTCACTGCGGCAAATCTGACTTGCACTTCGGTTCCTGATTCATTTGTCTGGGGTGATCGGTATGGATCTTTTTCGTTGGCGAAGGCATGGAGGGTTTGTCGGATCCACCATCCAACTTCCTCCTTATTTACTCATATTTAGGGCCAATGTATTCCGACGAAGTGGAGCATTCTGATGTGGCGGGTCTGTCATAACCGGCTTCCGACTGATGACAATATTCAAAAGATTGGCTTCCACCTGGCATCCAGGTGTCATTGCTGTCAGGCTGGGCACGGGGAGAATCTTCAGCATATTTTCTTCCTTGGGGATTTTTTTAAAGCACGGATGCATCGTGATTTTTTGGCCTTCCTCCAAAGGTGGTGGCATGGTCCGGACAGTCACCATAGGAGATCTATGGCCGGTGCTATCGTATGGGTGCTTTGGAAGAACCGGAACAAGTATCGTTATGAGGGGCGTAGTGCTGGTGCTGCTTTCTTGTTTAGGGAGGTGAAGCGGCAGTTCAGGAAGTCGCTTTTGGGTTGTCGTCACCTTTCGCCTATTCCGAAATGGGCGTTTGATTAGTGTTGGTTGTTTTTCATTTTCTTTGTTACCTATGAGGTCGGATGTACTCATTACCCTCTTTTTCTAATAAAGGTAACGATTCCATTAATATATATATATATATATATATATATATATATATATATAAAGAAGACATTTTATTCAAACGAAAAGAAGGCTCAAGAAGAGCGAACAAGCTGAAACTAGTCCAACCCACAAAAGGCCCAGTCCAAACGGACAACAAGAGAGAAAGCAAAAACGAAATTTCGAAAATTCGAAATTTCGAAACGAGCTGGGTGGGGGGGATACGAAGCCCCAAGGGGGGAACGGTCCACGCGCAGGACCCGAGAGGGGTCAGACCGCACAGCGCGGGGCCCGAGGTGAGCCACGCGTCCCACGAGGACCGAGTGTGGGAGCCACGCGTCCCACGCGGCGCGCTGATCGAGGCGGGCCACTGCCCGAGGAGGGGCTCAGCGCGTCGACCTCGGCGAGGCCACGACACAGGGGACGGAGGAGGGGGGACACGCCGAGCAACGCCTGGCCGGCCACAGGGCCTCAGGGGGACGGTCGCAGGGCCGCGGAGCAGGCGGGGCACGATGACGCCGGCGGGGTGGGTGCTCGTCCGGTGGGGGAGCAACGGACGCAGGGGAGGAAACACAGCGGGGGGCGCGCAGCGGAGGGGAGGAACCGGGCGAGCTGGGCCGGCCAGGGGAGATCGCGCGCGGGGAGCTCGACTCCGGCGAGGGGGAGGCCGTCACGGCCAAGGTGGACGACACCGGCCGCACCGGCACCAAGACGAGGCGGCGGGGAGACCCGGATCTCCAGAGACGGGAGCGGTGGGGAATCCAGAACCGCCGAGGGCGGTGGAGGGCCAGTGGGAAGCTGCCGCCTGGGCCGGAGGATAGTACCAGAACCACCGAAGAGAGGTGGGGTCCTGGTAGTAGGCCACCGCCGACGAGGAGGCCGGCGCGGCGAGATGGGCGGCGGAGGGGAGGGGGTCTCCGACCGAGACAAGAGGAGAGCCCGCGTCTGGAGGGAGCCCCGGGGGGTAAGCCACTGCCGGAGCGAGGGGAGGCGCCGACGGGGGGTCCAACGCAGGGGGAGGCGAGGGGAGGGGAAGCGCCGGAAGAAAGGGTCCTGCTGAGGCGGAGGGCGCCCTAGCCGAGCCCGATGGGGCGGAAGAGTGCTCCTGGGCAGCGGGGGCGCCGGGACAGAGAAAGAGGGAAGGCCATCAGCCGAGGCAGGGAGAGGGGCTGGAGGGGGAGGCGACTGAAGGAGGGCGGCTGACTGGGCGGGGGGCTCCTCTGCCGGAGAAGCTGCGTGACCCGGAACCGGCGGAGGATCCGAGGGGATCGACGACGGTGCGGGGCTGGGCTCCGAAGCCGCTGGGGCGCCGAGCGCCGAGGAAGGGGGAGGCACCGAGGCGAGCGCCGCCTGAGGCCCGGAGGGCCGGCTCAGGGCGGTGGAAGCGGGGGGGGGGGGGGGGGGGGACGGGATGGACGGCGGCAGGGAGGCGAAGCGGACCGGGGGCAGGCCGCGCGGCGCGGGAGGCGCCAAAGGGGGCTGGTGGAGGGCCGAGGAGGGATGGTGCCGGAGACGGCCGCGGAAGACGAGCGCGGCGACGCCTCCGACGCCGGGGACGGCGGTAGCGCCGAGGAGGGGAAAGGAAGGGGGGTGGTCCTCCGCACGTCGAGCACGCGCCTCCACGCGGGAGGGGCGCCCGGAAGGAATCCGGCCGGCCGGCAGGACAGGAAAGGCTGGGGGGGGGGAGGGAGACCCCTAGCTGGGGGGGGTGGGGGGGTGGCGACCGACGGCGGCCGGCCACCGGCCGGTGCCGAGGGGGTTGGACTCGGGGAGCGGGAGCGCTCCAGCCGGAGGGATCCAAACCCACAGATTCCATTAAATATATATATATATATATATATATATATATATATATATATATATATATATATATATACACACGAAGGTAGGATATGGTTAGGCTATTAAAAATTAGTAATACATGTTAGGTGTTAGGTATTAGCATGGGTATATAATTTTTAATAGCCTAACCATATCCTACCTTCGTGTGTGTATATATATATATATATATATATATATATATATATATATACACACGAAGGTAGGATATGGTTAGGCTATTAAAAATTAGTAATACATGTTATGTGTTAGGTATTAGCATGGGTTTGGTGCTAGGTATAATTATTACCTTGGGGTAAGCCAAGGTATATAGGATAAGTGAGTATCCTACATATAAGATATATAAGGAATTTTGGTATATGTTGAATTACCTTGGTGTGACAAGGCATGACCTAGAATTGACCATTTTGATTTAGATTGACTTAGTTTAACCAAGTTTGACTTTTGACCTAGAAAGGGACCTAGAAGCATGTAGTTAACTCATTTAGATTCATTGGTTACTCTAGAACAATAAATAACTTTGTGCATCCCATATATAGATTTGTGTGACACCACTTTGGGCATTAATCCTCATTCACTGCTCAGGACGACAGACGAGTACATTCTCTAATAGTTTTCATTTACTTGATGATTATTATGATTCAGCTTCTAGTATGGTTCTATTTGATTCTCTGTTACAACACGGATTGGTATTCTGGGTTCATTCATTTACGACACATGTATTTAACTCGTCTAGCCCCTACTACTGGAACCACTCACTGGAACCACCTACCAGAAATACCTACAAGCACCACTTACTTTCTGGCTAGACTCGTACTCTATTTCTGTGTCAGAATATAGATTCACTTGTACTTGTCAGGGCGGAATAATACTTGAGTAGACATGTAAACATTTCCAATTATACAAGAACCACCCCTACTAGAAAGATAGTCGTCGCCGCTAGGCCAAGCGTGCGACGTGCCGTATTCACTACAAATTTAATCGTTACAGATAGCCGTCGCATACCAAGCGTAAGATGTGCCGTATTTACCCACTAGTCGTTTATATGTCGAACTTAGTATTTCAAAACATACTGAATTAGTGTCTTGTACTAGATTCATATTGCCTCATGTTATACTGATTGGACTCACATCACATTGTTCTAGTTTAGCTATCTCTAATTACAATCTTCATTGTCATGCTCTCCTGCTTCACTGTTTTACTTTCTTTGTTCTAACTTCTATTTCGTTTTATGTCTCAAACTTTCCATGTTCATCAAGTATTACTTGCTATAACTGTTTTATAGTTTTTGTCATTTATTTGAAACTGCTAGAGGAGATGTGCTTGTTCCATCCTGACTAGATGTATTTTTCAGATGATTGCCCAAAGGATAAGTGTCATACCTACTATGGATCCGATGAGGGGATTCTACCTTGGGTCCAGATTCTCAAGAGTGACCGAGAGACCTTAGTTTTAGTTGACTTGTTTTAGATTCTCTGTTTGAACTTGGATTGTAATAATGGAGATTTTTGTTATTTTAATTCTGAGACTTGTATTTGAATTTGGATATTATTTAGTAGTTGTTGTTGTATAGTCTTTGTAGTTATTTAGACTTCTTTGATATCTTATCGTGCTTTAGATTGTGATTGAGTATTTACCATTATCTTTACACTTGTCCTCCATTCGGAGTTGAGATCTATGATAGGTACATTATATCATTGTGAGAGTTTGTTAGTTAGCGACCTAGAAGACGTAGGCTGGACGCTGTTACGTACTCTTGCCCCTATACCGGCTGCGGATCGTGACACGTTTTTAGTGGTGGCCCATGCAGGTCGAGATTCGCATTTGTTCGATATCGTGGTAGTGCGACGATTTAGTTGTACTGCTACGAGCCTGCGATAGGAGATAAGGAATAGGCTTTAGATGAGAGGATACTCAATCACAACTAGGAATTTTTATGGATTTAAATCTACTGACACTCGTTCAAATCTGAATAATCTGATTCCATACCTGTCCTTCTTTGATAATATCATTCTTGCACCGTTATTGACCTCTTGTTTGTGTCACTTCCCGTTCCCAGAATACGTATTTTAAATCCATGTACTATTTAAGTGTATTTATTTTAATATTTATCATGTACTGTCATGTATTTAAATTCCTTTAATTTCCTGTTAATTAATTTCCTGCAATTTTATTTCTGTATCTTTCTCCCTGTTTTTACACTCTGCTTTAGCTTTGCTTTAAGATCGGCTTAGATTGGTTTATTTATGTGGTTCATCATGAACCGAAACAAACCCCCACCTACCACCACCCCTTTCCATTTAAAGTCCATCCCCTTTTCTCTCTCTTCATTACTTCACCATAACTCTCCTTCTTCTTCCTCTTAAACTCTTCCACCAACCTAGGAGAGCTAGGCAAGTGCCAACTTGCTTCTTGATGGATCCCCATTTTTATTGTTCCATCATCTTCCTTATCTGATTCTAAGTCTCCTTAGTACTTGGTATTTTCAATTTCCATGGCTTATTTGTTGTAGATCTAAGTTTGATGCATTTTCGAATTTCTTAGGTTTTGATCTAGTAGACTCTGTTATCTTCAAGTTTTGATGGTTCCATGTTGTAGAGAATTTCGTTCTACCCCATTTTGACCTATGGAAGTTCAGATTTGGGCTTAGAATGAAGGATTTATGGAGCTTGGAAGCAATGGCTTTCCATGGTTCTTCCTCTCAGACAATGGAGAAGAAGAACAGTTCTGGCCACGTAGCAACGCTTGGCCGCATGAGTCTTCATGCGGCAAGTCACCTTGGCCGCAGGGGCATTTTGGCCGCATGGGAATTCTGGCCGCATGGACCTGGACTTTCCAGCCGCATGCGTTCATTCGTTAAGCCGCATGAGACTGATTCCAATCCCAGCCGCATGGACTTAGTCAGCCGCATGAGACTTATCTGCCGCATGAGTCCTTAGCTAGCCGCATGTGCATTTAGTCCCGCAGCAGCATGGCGCTGGTCATTCTCGGCCGCATGACGCTGCATGACCTCTCAGCCGCATATCAGGTTGCGCTTATTCTTAGCCGCATGAATTTGGTTTTCCTTAGTCGCAGGCTTGTCCCCGTTCGAGCCGCATGGGCGCATGTCACTTCGAGCCGCATGGGCGCATATCACTTCGAGCCGCATGGGCGCAAATCATTTCGAGACGCATGGGGTTTGCTATTCCCCAGCCACATAGAATTTTCCCTGGCCGCATGGTCTCATTTTAACCATAGCCGCATGAGACCCCCTTTAAGTTCTAGTCGCCTAAGGCTTGCAGATTCTTGGCCGCATGGGACTACTCATTTCCGGCCGCATGGAATTATCCTTGTCTGGCCGCATGAGTTTAAATTTTCCTGGCCGCATGAACTCTGATTCTAAATACTTTCTTGGCTGATTCTTGTTCCAATTGACATTGATTGACATTGAATGGCATTGATTGACATTAATTGACATCCAGTAACATTAATTAATTGCCTTGGCATTTATTAACAGTGATTATTGTCTGAACATTAAAATAACATTATTGGTTATCTCGATTAATAATTGATCATGCGTTCCTAGTTGGAACTAAGAGGCTGGCTAGTCGTCTTATTGAAATGAATGAATGAGACATGTTCATATTATGAACTATTATAATCGACTGACTAGTCCCAAATATTGACATACAGGCACACATGCAGGCTTCAATTTATTTATTTATTTATTTTCTACAAAAGAAGCATGTGTACTTTATGGTCAAGGCATGATTATTCCGTGGTTAGTTTGGATTGTTGCATTACGCTATGTAAGACCTACAACCTAACCGCACGGACATCGTTGTAGAGTTGTGCATATCGTACCCCGTACGAAAGTACTCATTCTGAATGACAATAATCCACGGCATGGGATTTCACTCAACGTAGAGACTATTAAGTTAAATATAAATAATGATTGCATGGAGAGAATGGATTCCCGAGTTCTTACATGGCAGCCCTCTTGGGACTAGTAGTGCCCGACAGGCCGGTTGGTCCCCACAGATACTGCAAATCTGTCACACGGACAGGGAGCGGTATCTGGTTATATTATTTATGGTATATTGTATATTGATGACGGGCGTCCTGCTGGGACTCGTCTAATTCATGATTGACACAATTGATTGACTGGGTAAACTAGCCTTGCTTGCACATAGTAAGAACTGAGGAATCTTTTATTGCATAATTCCAGGATAACTTGGAATTACAGTAGCAAGCCGTAGTAATTGAATGGTCGTTTAAATTGATTTATTTGTGTACTGTATCTACTCTGTCACCTAACTGAGATGATCAGAATGTCAGGACATGACGGGCCAACTTCTGTCCGTATTTGGGTGGGAGGTTGGTTCGAAGTGTCGTGATGTTATGTGAATCCCAGTGGCAAGCAGAGATCTATTATTATATCCTCTTATTTACTGGTTTCATTCCTCATATCGTGCTTCCTTGCGGTACTTGCTATTAGAGGTCTAACCTCTCTGGTTTTGCATGGCCAGATTTAGAGCCGGTCCCCGAGAATCCAGCTTACTTCCACCTCCAAGATGGTCAATACTAGAGGGATGATCGCAGGAGGACTCGAGTGGGTTTCTTACTTCCCCACTCGTTTTGTTATTTACTTTATACTTTGCCGTTTGGCACCGACATGTTAGTCGGATTGTCTTGTACTTACTTTTACATAATTGTAACTAAGTCATGCTGCAGCTAATAACAATTGTGTATACTTTTGCTACATCAATCTGGCTATATTTTGCAAAGCTAGATATCAAGAACATTTTGACAGAGCGTTTGGGACGCCTTACTGCTTTATCTTACATGTTCTCTATTTTCTGTTCCTTATTTGAATGATTGAGACAATAGAGGTGAAGTGACCATAGTGAGACTTTCATGTAGTATGCACCCCCTTGTCTGGTTAGACAGCATTGATCGTATTATACGGTATTCATCTACCCGTAATACGTAGCTGGCTGAGTCACTCCCCCGCTCTCCAGTATTCTGGTTCTGGGGCGCGACAAGGTTTTAGTGGTGGCCCATGCAGGTCTAGCTTCAGACTTGTGGGGTGTTTTGATTTATAGGATGTCTCAATCACACGTCCCCCTTGATCTCATGATTCGTTGTTCTCAACTCTAGCTTGACATTCCAGTATCCTTTGACTTCATTGATCTTTCCTGTCCGGTCGTTTGATTGTTCTCTTGTCCCTTTTTAGGGGCACTTCGTCTGCATCTGTCGGAGCTGGACAACAACAACAAGAGCAACATAGACAACCTGACCATGTTGGTCAGCAACAAGGGCCGGTACAAACCCAAGAGGCTATTCAAGAAGAAGTGATAGTGGAAGCAGCAGCTGGATCGCAGTATCCGGATGTTCCACCACCACCAACAGTTCCACCTATCCCTGTGGAAGTAGACACACCAGCCCTTCTGGAGATCATGAGAGGGATGATGGCTACTCAGCAACATCAGATGTTAGTCCAGCAGCGCATGCACGCTCAGTTACAAGAGCAGAACGTACTACTCAACCAAGGATTGCAGACGGCATTGGAAAGAGGGGCAAGGCCAGATTCAGGAGCATCAGCCAGGTTTTGCAAGTACAACCCCCGCCGTTTCGAAGGCACAGAGGATGCCATCTCAGCAGATGCATGGCTTAAGGACATTGAGGCTATTTTGACAGCAGCTAAGGTGCCGGTAGAAGAACGTGTGGATCTAGTGAAGTTGTTACTTCAGAATCTCGCACGTGATTGGTGGGAATCAGAGGAAGTGGACATTAGACGTCCTGTGGCTTGGAATGACTTTACAGCAAGATTCAAGACGAAGTACTATGGAGTTGTGGCGCAGTTTGAGCTAAAACAGAAGTTTATCAACCTCAGACAGGCAGGCAAGACGGTAGATGCCTACGCAGCGGAGTTCTGCAGATTGAGTAGGTTCGCCCCAGAGATGGTAGCAACAGAGAGCCAGAGGGCTATGAGGTTCCAGCAAGGGTTTCATCTTGAGCTCTTGCAATTGATAGAGGGGCACAATTATCAGACTTTCGACGAAGTATTAACGGCAACCCGAAGGCATGAGATCACCATTCAGAGGCTTGTGGCAAGGACTGGAGGTCAGAAGAGATCCCACAGTCAGATTGAAGGAGGAGGGGGAGCAGCGCCCTGAACAACAGCACCATCCCTTGGCATTCGCATTCACGATGTAGTAATGCGAGGGCCAGCACCACCACCAAGGCAACAGCAACAGAAGAAGAATCAGCAACCCCCAGCGGGCTGCACTTATTGTGGGAAGATGGGGCACACTAGAGATGTGTGTCGGGCATTGAACGGGCTGTGTTTGATATGTGGAAATCCAGATCATCGGGTTACCACATGTCCCATGAATTCTAGGTCAGGAGGACCAGTGCAGCAGTTTCCTGCTCTGCCAGCACCAGGGGCAGGACAGTATCGAGGACCAGCGGTAGCAGTGAGACCATTGGCCCAGCGCCCGTTAATGCCACAGGCTCAGATGTTCCGGCAGCAGGGACCGCCGATGCAGCAACACCAGCATAGACCACCCCAGCATCATCAAGGCAGGGGCCAGCAGCAGCACCACGCTAGGCCGCAACATGGGAATCAACAAGGAGGTCGAGGGCAGGCATTCACCCTGTCCTTGGAAGAGGCATTAGCATCAGGAGATGTTGTGGCAGGTAACATTCTCGTCGCCTCATATCCCGCAGTAGCATTGTTTGATTCGGGAGCATCCCATTCATTTATATCTGCACAATTTGCGACACGGCTAGGAATGGAGTTCCAGGCATTGCCAGGGAGGTTAAACATACTCACTGGTAATGGGCTCGTAGGAGTTAGTAGAGTCATTCTAGCATGTAGCGTTGTAGTTTGCGGGCATTCCTTACCCGCCCGGTTGATAGAATTTCCTGTTGGAAATTTCGACGTTATCTTAGGCATGGACTGGCTGAAAGACAGTCATGCGACAATAGATTGTCGTAGAGGGAGTGTATCTTTTGATATCCCGGGCATGAAGCGATTCACCTTAGTCAGATCAGATGCAACTCAGCAAGAGCAGGGAGTAGTGACGGCAATGGAAGAAGTTCAAGTTCCGAAGGTAGTTGATGAATTTCTAGATGTATTTCCCGAAGAACTTCCAGGGCTACCACCAGTTAGAGACATTGAGTTCAGCATAGAATTGGCACCTGGAACTAAACCGATATCAGATCGAGTTTACAGAATGGCGGATTCGGAGCAGGCCAAGGTATACCAGCACATAGAAGAACTGAAGGAGAAGAAGTTCATCCAAGCTAGCATATCACCATGGGCAGCACCAGTGGTACTTGTAGGAAAGAAGGATGGGTCATCCAGATTGTGCATCGATTACAGGAAGCTTAACGCGGCAACAGTGAAGAACAAGTACCCACTACCAAGGATCGACAACTTATTTGATCAGTTGAGCAAGGCTAGAGTTTTCTCCAAGATAGATCTTCGTTCAGGGTATCATCAAGTGAGGGTTCGGAAGGAGGATATTCCCAAGACAGCATTCAGGTCGAAGTATGGGCATTATGAATTCTTGGTAATGCCGTTTGGTTTGACCAATGCTCCAGCAATATTCATGGATTTGATGAACCGCATCTTTATGCCGTACTTAGATCAGTTTGTCGTGGTGTTTCTCGACGACATTCTTGTATACTCTGCTAGTGAAGAGGAGCATGAAGACCACCTCAGGAAGGTGTTACAGGTTCTGAGAGAGAATCAGTTGTATGCCAAGCTCAGCAAGTGTGAGTTTTGGTCGGATCACATTTCGTTTTTGGGTCATATTACATCAGGAGCTGGAGTAGCAGTGGATCCCAAGAAGGTAGAAGCAGTAGAGAGTTGGCCAGTACCCAAGACCGTAGCTGATGTGCGGAGTTTCCTGGGATTGTCGGGTTATTATAGAAGGTTCGTGTCAGACTTTGCAAGGCTTTCAGCACCCGTGACCCGCTTGACACGGAAGGATGTACCATTCGCCTGGTCGGCAGAATGTCAGGCATCATTTGAGAATTTGAAGCAGAAGTTGACATCAGCACCTATTCTTACATTGCCAGTTGGACCCGGAGGTTTTACCGTTTATTGTGATGTGTCAGGTAAAGGACTTGGATGTGTCCTCATGCAGCATGGGAAGGTGATAGCATACGCATCTAGGCAACTTCGAGACCACGAGAAGAATTACCCAACTCACGACTTGGAATTGGCGGCAGTAGTGTTTGCTCTGAAGCTATGGAGGCATTACTTGTATGGTGATCGAGTGGACATGTACACAGATCACAAAAGTCTGAAGTACATTTTTACTCAGAAGGAGCTGAACATGAGGCAGAGAAGATGGTTAGAGCTGATCAAGGATTACGACGTGGAGCTTCAGTATCATCCAGGCAAGGCTAATGTGGTAGCAGATGCTCTCAGCAGGAGAGGCGGCGCATTTATGTTAACAACACAGAGGCATATCTTAGAAGACCTTCAGGAGATGGGCATCGAAGTTATACTTCCTAGTGATGTAGGAGTTCTGGCGAGTCTACAAGTTCAATCTGACTTGGTAGACAGGATCAAGGCAGCTCAGGCACAGGACCCAAGGATTCAGAAGCTTAGAGCAGAATGTGAGTCAGGACTCAGAAAGGAGATGCAAATCCATGAGGATGATACACTTAGGTTTGGGTCACGTCTATGTGTGCCTAGTGGAGATATCAGACATAAAGTTATGGCAGAAGCTCACAGTTCTCAATATTCTATACACCCTGGAGGGACCAAGATGTACCAAGATATCAAGCAGCACTTCTGGTGGAACGGAATGAAGAGGGAGATAGCTAGATTTGTTTCCTGTTGCTTGGTATGTCAGCAAGTGAAGGCAGAACAGCAGAGGCCAGCAGGGTTATTGCAACCGCTTCCTACCCCGGAATGGAAGTGGGAGCATATTACAATGGACTTTGTGACCAGTTTACCGAGATCACCAAGTGGTAAAGATGCTATTTGGGTGATAGTAGATCGGCTTACGAAGGTAGCACACTTTCTTTCTTTCAGAGTAGGACAATCTACAGAGAAGTTGGCGGAATTATATAT
This sequence comes from Iris pallida, assembly GCA_029216955.1. Lineage (NCBI taxonomy): Eukaryota > Viridiplantae > Streptophyta > Magnoliopsida > Asparagales > Iridaceae > Iris > Iris pallida. The sequence continues at coordinate 1,756,205 of JANAVB010027400.1, forward strand.
GCAACGGATAGTCAGACAGCATGGAGTCCCTGTCAGCATTGTGTCAGATAGAGATACTCGTTTTACATCACATTTCTGGAAGAGTTTACATCATAGTCTGGGTACCAAGTTAAGGTTCAGCACGGCTTACCATCCCCAGACGGACGGGCAATCAGAAAGAACAATCCAGACTTTGGAAGACATGTTGCGAGCTTGTACCCTAGATTTTGGAGGGTCTTGGGAGAGCCACCTGCACTTAGTCGAGTTCTCATACAACAACAGTTACCAAGCTAGTATCCAGATGGCGCCATTTGAAGCACTATATGGTAAGAAGTGTAGGTCACCACTAGCATGGGACGATATCGGGGAGAGGAAGATGCTAGGCCCAGAAATGATTGTTCAGACAGTAGAAGTGGTTAAGGAAATTAGAGAGCGACTTCGAGTTACGCAGGATCGGCATCGTCATTGGACGGACCAACATCGTAGGCCGCTAGAGTTTTCTGTTGGGGACCACGTGTTCCTGCGGATCTCACCTACTCGTGGGGTCATTAGATTTGGCGTTCGCGGGAAGTTGAGTCCGCGGTACGTGGGCCCGTTTGTTATCCTCGATCGGATAGGCGATGTTGCTTATCGTTTATCCCTTCCACCTTCGTTACGAGAGGTGCATGACGTATTTCATGTATCCCAGTTGCGAAGGTATGTATCGGACCCAAGCCATATCCTTGATCACTCTGAGCTGGTTGTTGGTACCAACTTGTCTTACGAGGAGCAGCCTGTGTCCATTTTGGACCGGAGAGAGAAGATACTCAAGAACCGAACAATTAGCCTTGTCCGGGTTGCTTGGGGTCATCACTCTTTAGGGGAGTCAACGTGGGAACGTGAGGATGATATCCGATCACGGTATCCGCACCTATTTGACTCACAAGGTATATTTCTTTCTATACACCTTGATCGTCTTAAACACTTCATGCTTGTCACCTTATGAGTAGAATTGCTTGGTGTCGTCAATAGTTAAAACATAGATATGTTACTTGCTATTGGCATTGTGAAATGATTACTTACTCAATTGCTTATGCTTGGATTAGTTAGCTCTGATGTTTCTATCCTGCTTGGATTTGAAATTCCGAGGACGAAATTTTTCTAAGGAGGGTAGAGATGTCACTTCCCGTTCCCAGAATACGTATTTTAAATCCATGTACTATTTAAGTGTATTTATTTTAATATTTATCATGTACTGCTCTGTATTTAAATTCCTTTAATTTTCTGTTAATTAATTTCCTGCAATTTTATTTCTGTATCTTTCTTCCTGTTTTTACACTCTGCTTTAGCTTTGCTTTAAGATCGGCTTAGATTGGTTTATATATGTGGTTCATCATGAACCGAAATGAACCCCCACCTACCACCACCCCTTTCCATTTAAAGCCCATCCCCTTTTCTCTCTCTTCATTACTTCACCATAACTCTCCTTCTTCTTCCTCTTAAACTCTTCCACCAACCTAGGAGAGCTAGGCAAGTGCCAACTTGCTTCTTGATGGATCCCCATTTTTATTGTTCCATCATCTTCCTTATCTGATTCTAAGTCTCCTTAGTACTTGGCATTTTCAATTTCCATGGCTTATTTGTTGTAGATCTAAGTTTGATGCATTTTCGGATTTCTTAGGTTTTGATCTAGTAGACTCTGTTATCTTCAAGTTTTTATGGTTCCATGTTGTAGAGAATTTCGTTCTACTCCATTTTGACCTATGGAAGTTCAGATTTGGGCTTAGAATGAAGGATTTATGGAGCTTGGAAGCAATAGCTTCCCATGGTTCTTCCTCTCGGACAATGGAGAAGAAGAACAGTTCTGGCCACGTAGCAACGCTTGGCCGCATGAGTCTTCATGCGGCAAGTCACCTTGGCCGCAGGGGCATTTTGGCCGCATGGGCATTCTGGCCGCATGGACCTGGACTTTCCAGCCGCATGCGTTCATTCGTTGAGCCGCATGAGACTGATTCCAATATCAGCCGCATGGACTTAGTCAGTCGCATGAGACTTATCTGCTGCATGAGTCCTTAGCTAGCCACATGTGCATTTAGTCCCGCAGCCGCATGGCGCTGGTCATTCTCGGCCGCATGACGCTGCATGACCTCTCAGCCGCATATCGGGTTGCGCTTATTCTTAGCCGCATGAATTTGGTTTTCCTTAGCCGCAGGCTTGTCCCAGTTCGAGCCGCATGGGCGCATGTCACTTCGAGCCGCATGGGCGCATGTCACTTCGAGCTGCATGGGCGCATATCATTTCGAGCCGCATGGTGTTTGCTATTCCCCAGCCACATAGAATTTCCCCTGGCCGCATGGTCTCATTTTAACCATAGCCGCATGAGACCCCCTTTAAGTTCTAGTCGCCTAAGGCTTGCAGATTCTTGGCCGCATGGGACTACTCATTTCCGGCCGCATGGAATTATCCTTGTCTGGCCGCATGAGTTTAAATTTTCCTGGCCGCATGAACTCTGATTCTAAATACTTTCTTGGCTGATTCTTGTTCCAATTGACATTGATTGACATTGAATGGCATTGATTGACATTAATTGACATCTAGTAACATTAATTAATTGCCTTGGCATTTATTAACAGTGATTATTGTCTGAACATTAAAATAACATTATCGGTTATCTCGATTAATAATTGATCATGCGTTCCTAGTTGGAACTAAGAGGCTGGCTAGTCGTCTTATTGAAATGAATGAATGAGACACGTTCATATTATGAACTATTATAATCGACTGACTAGTCCCAAATATTGACATACAGGCACACATGCAGGCTTCAATTTATTTATTTATTTATTTTCTACAAAAGAAGCATGTGTATTTTATGGTCAAGGCATGATTATTCCGTGGTTAGTTTGGATTGTTGCATTACGCTATGTAAGACCTACAACCTAACCGCACGGGCATCGTTGTAGAGTTGTGCATATCGTACCCCGTACGAAAGTACTCATTCTGAATGACCATGATCCACGGCATGGGATTTCACTTAACGTAGAGACTATTAAGTTAAATAAAAATAATGATTGCATGGAGAGAATGGATTCCCGAGTTCTTACATGGCAGCCCTCTTGGGACTAGTAGTGCCCGACAGGCCGGTTGGTCCCCACAGATACTGCAAATCTGTCACACGGACAGGGAGCGGTATCTGGTTATATTATTTATGGTATATTGTATATTGATGACGGGCGTCCTGCTGGGACTCGTCTAATTCATGATTGGCGGAATTGATTGACTGGATAAACTAGCCTTGCTTGCACATAGTAAGAACTGAGGAATCTTTTATTGCATAATTCCAGGATAACTTGGAATTACAGTAGCAAGCCGTAGTAATTGAATGGCCGTTTAAATTGATTTGTTTGTGTACTGTATCTACTCTGTCACCTAACTGAGATGATCAGAATGTCAGGACATGACGGGCCAACTTCTGTCCTTGTTTGGGTGGGAGGTTGGTTCGAAGTGTCGTGATGTTATGTGAATCCCAGTGGCAAGCAGAGATCTATTATTATATCCTCTTATTTACTGGTTTCATTCCTCATATCGTGCTTCCTTGCGATACTTGCTATTAGAGGTCTAACCTCTCTGGTTTTGCATGGCCAGATTTAGAGCCGGTCCCCGAGGATCCAGCTTACTTCCACCTCCAAGATGGTCAATACTAGAGGGATGATCGCAGGAGGACTCGAGTGGGTTTCTTACTTCCCCACTCGTTTTGTTATTTACTTTATACTTTGTCGTTTGGCACCGACATGTTAGTCGGATTGTCTTGTACTTACTTTTACATAATTGTAACTAAGTCAGGCTGCAGCTGATAACAATTGTGTATACTTTTGCTACATCAATCTGGCTATATTTTGCAAAGCCAGATATCAAGAACATTTTGATAGAGCGTTTGGGACGCCTTACTGCTTTATCTTACATGTTCTCTATTTTCTGTTCCTTATTTGAATGATTGAGACAATAGAGGTGAAGTGACCATAGTGAGACTTTCATGTAGTATGCACCCCCTTGTCTGGTTAGACAGCATTGATCGTATTATACGGTATTCATCTACCCGTAATACGTAGCTGGCTGAGTCACTCCTCCGCTCTCCAGTATTCTGGTTCTGGGGCGTGACAGTTTGATTTGTCTTCAGGATGCCGCCGAAGACTTGATCACACCGTTCTGTCCCAGAGACTGCTACTGAGAGGTCTGTTATCTCTCGTCCGGTTCAGCATGCAGTTAGGACTGCTCCGCTCCTTACGTCTGCTCACGTGTGAGTATCTGCTGCTTTCGGGGGTCCTCCACCTGTTCTGAGGATTTCCCTAGTTATTCCTGATATTCTTCAGCCTCCACCACTACCTCCTGCTCCAGTGGATGTCGCACAATTGTTCGTGCTTTTCTGGGAGATGATGGACGCTCAGCGCCGTCAGTCCGCCGACATGAGGCAGGGCATTGATAATGCTCAACAGGTGGCTATGGCAGCAGTTGAGAGAGTGACTGCTCAGCCACATGGAGGACAGGGAGGACCTATTCAGCATCAGAGGTCGGGGAACATCATCGACTTTCAGAAGATGCGGTCGAAGGACTTCAAGGGCATGGAGGGTATCTTGTATGCAGATGATTGGATTGAGCACATTGAGGGGATCTGCCACCTGGCGCAGATTCCGGATAGTCTGAAGGTTGAGGCAGCGGACAGTCAGATGTTCGACCTTGCCTTGACATGGTACCGTACCGATCTGAGGGTTGGAGTAGAAGGGCAGACTTGGGAGGGGTTTAAGAAGCTTTTCAAGGAAAAATTCTTCCCAAATGTGGCTCTCAGTGCCTTGGAGAGTCAGTTCGAGAGCCTCGTCTAAGGGAACAGGACAGTAGAGGAGTTTGTTGGGGAGTTCTACCGGTTAGACAGATTCGTGGAAGGGCTGAGTGATGTGGCGAAGGCTAGAAAGTTTCGCAAGGGCTTGATCAAGGAGGTCAAGTCACTGACCAAGAGCGACCGCGATGCCACTTTTGAACAGATCTTAGAGGGCACTCTTGCAGCTGAGGATGACTTGGAGCTCAAGTCCAAGAGAGGCAGGGATGATTCGGGAGGGTGCAAGCGGTAGTGCGAAGCATCCCTTTGTGCACAAGGTAGTGCACCAACTTCAGCAGTTGTTGGCACCGGCTAAAGTTCAGCTGGTACAGCATCAGCCTCGGGGACAGGAACAGAGGGTGCCCACTTGTGCCTACTGCAGGAAGCCGGAACAGTTGGGACGTTTGTAGGAGGAGGTTAAAGGTGTGTTTTTCTGTGGATCCGCTGCTCACCAGATAAAGGATTGCCCCCACCGCACCTCCATTTGGCGGAGCACAGGGTCAGAGAGAGGGAGCTAGGCCACTTGTGGCGCAGCATCATGCCCCGCACCATCAGAGGGATATACCCCAGAGGGGCAGGGCTTTTGCGTTGACGGTCGAGGAGGCCAATGCTACAGGTAACGGGTTAGCAGACCTGTCTTTTCCTGTCCTTCTTTCATCTCGTTGTGTGATTCTATTAGTACCTATCAGGATATTTTGTGTTGTGCTAGATAGTGTAGTGACCCTGTTGGAGACTGTGAAATCACGACCAGTAGGACCATGATCTTGCATGTTATTAGATAGAATTTTCTTGACTTTGATGGTTGGGGGTTTGACCTAGAAAGAGTACAACCAACTTTAAATTTCGAGGACAAAATTTTTCTATGGAGTAGATTTGTCACCACCACTTTCTAGAAATGAGGGTATTTTTGACTACTTGTAAAAATTTTGATTATTTTAAACATCTTTTAAATTGATGAATTGTGTTAGTGTCCTAATTGGTAAAACCTTAGAACCACATTGATTAGATGTTAGTCATGACCAAGAAAACCTAGTTAGTTAGATTAGACAACTTTAGATTCATATCTAATTAATTAGTTAGACTCCAATCTAGCTAGAAGTCACTTAGTATCTATTTGTAGGCTAAAAACAATAAGTTAGTTTGGGTCTTTTCTTAAAGAGGCTTTACATGACAAGTTAGGAAGGCATTTTAGACATTGCACCCAACCAAGCCCAAACTAAACCCTAGAAGTCTCTATGACCGGCCACAAGGAGCCCTCCCCCTTGCTATTAATAGTAAACCTTCCTTCTTCTTCCCCGTTTTCATTACAAACTCTAACCCTAATTTGTGTTCTTCTCCAAATTGCCTCCATCTCCCAAATTGAGTCCAAATTCCCATCAAACCAATTGCAAACTCTTCCCCTTGAAAAAAAGAAGCCTCTATTGCCTAGCTTGGGAGCATTTGGAACAATTTGGCCATTGGAGCTTGGTGGAGATCTAGATCTAAAAACGTTTCATTGGGATTCCAACTCCCAATTGGTAAGAACCCTCTAAACCCTCTAATTTTTCATTCATTAGTGTAGTTGCATTCATTTAAGGTACCCATTGCACTAGGAATAATTTGGGTCAAGTTTGGATCCATTTGGAGTGCGTATCACGAGAGTATCGGATACGCACATCAAGTGTTTGATGAAATGACTCTTAGGACTTTTGATACTTAAATTTCAGTTTTAATTAGGTATTTATATCGGTTATATATGTGTTAGCAATGTAGGATGATTAACTCATGATTTGGGATTGATTTGGTATATCATTTTGGCTTTAGGGACTTGATGTGTAGTGACTGTCATATGTTTCGTCCTGTGGAGGATTGTGTGCAGACACTTGAGTTCTGTGAACCAATTCACATATGGACATGTGAAGGTCCTTGTGGCTTCACTGACATGTCCCCTACCATCCTCAGCTCAGAACTTTGTATAGCATTAGAGTATATGCCCTTCCCGACAGTTGGCATATCAACCTATACCTTGGTTTATGATGTTCATTCACTGCTTGAGTAGCATTTGTGTTACATGTCCTGCACTTGGATGTGTATGTCCTGCACTTGGATGTGTGTGTCTGTTGTCTTGATGTCCTAACATCCAATTTGATGTTGTCTACTGACCACAGTTGATATACCATTGGTTTCACTCACCTCTTTGTTCAGTCATGCAAATATTGATCTCACTACACCAAAACAGAGAATTTGTCACACTTTTTTTTCAATTCGTAACGGTTATTACCGTTACAAAATTGTCACGATTAATACCATTACAATAATTAGATAACCGTTACTAAATTAATAATGTTCTATTTTCTATTTAATTTATTTTTTATAATGCTAATAACCATCCTTGAGCCAAGAACACTTGGCCCTCTGGGCCGCACAAATCTCCTGCTGGAGTCTCATGATGTTGACCTCCGCAATCAGGTCCCTCTCCCTAGCCGCCAACTCCCCGCTCAGCATGTCAGACTGCAAAGCTTCCTGGACCTCTCGAAGCTCGGCCTCCTTTTCCTCCAGGGAAGACCGCGGCATCTTCTTCACCCAGTCCCGAATAGCTCTCTTGACCTGTTTGAGTTTGTGAACCATGCGAAACTGAGCCGTGCCCTTCCGAGTATGATGCAGCCCTCTCATAACAACCTCCTCGTATCCCGCAGATAGGTACCAGCCATTGTTGTACCGGAATGGCCGAGCCTTCCAAGTGGGCCTCTCAGAGAGACCTACCCGGATAGGAGAGCGATCGTTGGTCCCCGCCGCTGACCCTTTCGCCCTGGAATTCGGGAAGTAGCGAGACCATTCGCTATTTTCCAAAGCCCGATCAAGCTGACAGGCGATCCTGTTATGAACCGCCTTATTGTGCCAAGTCCAGATGTGTCCATCCCTCTCCAGCTCCCTCAGCCCAAACAGGAGGAGACACCTCTGGAAGTCGTATAGGATCGGATCCGGCACCGGACGGCCTCCCACCTTCTCATGCCGATGAAGCATGGCATTGAAGTCTCCCATAAGCAGCAGGGGGAGATACAGGTGCTCCGCCATCCGTCCTACGCGGACAATGTCCTCCAACAAGGTATCACGAAGCCGCCTATCATTGTGCCCATAAACTGCGCCAAGAATGAAGTGGAATCCTCATTTGTTTATAAAGGATATGTCGATAAGCTGCTCCGACATCGGCACCTGTTCCCCCTCCCAACTATCTTTGTTCCACCGAACCCAGATCCTAGCCATGTCATAGAGATCCAGGTTGTGAGATTGCCCCCAGTTCCCTGGAGTCCTGCGAGATAGCATAGTCGTCCCTCTAATCTTCGTCTCAAGCAGAATAGAAATGTCACACTTCTCCCTCTTCAGAACGTTACTAATCTCCCTCCATCTCCCAATGGAACACCCTCCACGAATGTTCCAGGCAAGGACCGACATTAATTAATTAATTAATATAGGGTCCCCCTGAACTCCATCTGGACTGACACCCGAGGGAAGTGTCCCGTCCGTCAAATCTATATCCTCCCCAATCTCCGTCCCGGAGGAGGGAGCAAGATGTGCCTGAATCCTGGAAAGAGCCAATGTCCAATCTGGGTTGGCCACGGTCTGATCATCTAGCCCCCGTGGCCGGAGCTCATCTTCCCGTGGGGACGGGGCATGCCTTTTCCTGCTATAGACCTTTTCCACCATAGAAGTCTCCATCCCATCATGTCTGCTAACCAGGGAACTCATACCCCTGGTCACCATAATCCTCTGGGGCATGAACGGGACCATCGCGCCCTAGGAACCCTCCTGTCTCGGCTGTGTGTCAGTCTCTGACCTCCTGGCCCCCTCCACCAGGGAGTCCTCATCCGTCGGCCTGACTGTCGCCGCCACTCTGGTGATGGGACTGGACGCCACCTCTGGCTCAGCTACCTCCATCTGCGCAGTCGAGGACCTAGCTATCTCCTATGGGGCCTGAACGGTTTACTTCCCAACATATACATCACCAACGTGTTCTTTCAGAAATCCGTAACCTCCGCTATCTTCTCTGCTGGAAAATACGCTCGGAGGCCTCCTCCTACCTGCATCGGTGGCACATACTCCATCGACATCGGACTCTTGTTCACACCCGGCATACAAACATCTTTCCAGGATTTGGGACCAGGCCCGTCTGTGGCCATCCGGGGGGTGGCAGACGGAGGCCTCTGACTCCCGGCATCTCCAGCGATACCCTTTCCTTTTTCCGCCGCCGTCGCCTTTGGCCGCCATTCAGATGCAGTACGCCCCGGTCCTCCTCCCTGCCGTCTCGTGCCACCTCTGCCGATGTTAGACATATTTTCGTTCCTCCCAGGGCCCGCCCGACTCATCACTTGATTTTGAGTCCCTCTTCCCCCTCCCGGACGCCGTCTCACCACCGTCGTCCAACCCTCATCTTCTAACCGGCCATCCCGAGCACCGGATCCCGATCCGAATTCAAAAATAGGAGCATCTCCATTGATCGCCGGCGTAGTCGGAGCCCCCCGGGCCGCCCTGCCCTCCGCCACCGCCTTGGGGGGTCGGCCGCCCCCCCCCTTGGCCTTCGCCCCGCCCGCCCGAGCCGGCGCTGTCCCGAACGGGGGTCCGCCCGACCCCCCGCTTCCGCTTCCGCCTCCAGGCCCCTCCGGCCTGGGGGGCTGCTGCCGCCTGTCAGAGGCCTTGTTAGCAATTCGACAAACGGAGAAAATTCAGAATGGGAAAAGTACGAGTATAAATCGACTCAGTGCAAATAAAATTATGTTCAAAAATTCGGTCAAATATTTGAAAAATGGAAATTTTCAGGTTAGAAACTTCACATTCTTAAATATGTTAGCAAATTTGATTACTTAAACAGGTTCTAGCACGTTTTTTTGGCCAAAATTTTTAATAATTTATACAGAACACGTTTACAACTTTGCATGCTTAAAATTTACTTATTGATTTGAATCTGTCAAAAATACGCAAGTATTATACGTTTATGAAAGATACGAAAAAATTCGCGTATAATACGAGTTTTATTCGGGTGATTGCTAACAAGGGTCAGAGGGGACCGCCCGCCCCCTCCCTTCCTCCCCGGTCGCCTCCTCCCCTCCGCGAGTGGGTCCGGCGGTCGGGGAGGGGGGGTGAGAAAAACCCTAGGCCCGATCGCATGCGATTCCTCCTGCTGCATCTTTTTATGTATATATATATATATATATATATATATATATATATATATGTATATATATATATATATGTATATATATATATATATAAAGGTAGGATATGGTTAGGCTATTAAAAATTAGTAATACATGTTAGGTGTTAGGTATTAGCATGGGTTTGGTGCTAGGTATAATTATTACCTTGGGGTAAGCCAAGGTATATAGGATAAGTGAGTATCCTACATATAGGATATATGAGGAATTTTGGTATAGGTTGAATTACCTTGGTGTGACAAGGCATGACCTAGAATTGACCATTTTGATTTAGATTGACTTAGTTTGACCAAGTTTGACTTTTGACCTAGAAATGGACCTAGAAGCATATAGTCAACTCATTTAGATTCATTGGTTACTCTATAACAATAAATAACTTTGTGCATCCCATATATAGGTTTGTGTGACACCACTTTGGGCATCAATCCTCATTCACTGTTCAGGACGACAGACGAGTACATTCTCTGATAGTTTTCATTTACTTGATGATTATTATGATTCAGCTTCTAGTTTGGTTCTATTTGATTCTCTGTCACAACACGGATTGGTATTCTGGGTTCATTCATTTGCGACACATGTATTTAACTCGTCTAGCCCCTACTATTGGAACCACTCACTGGAACCACCTACCAGAAACACCTACAAGCACCACTTACTTTCTGGCTAAACTCGTACTCTATTTATGTGTCGGGATATGGATTCACTTGTACCTGTCATGGCGGAGAAATACTTGAGTAGACATGTAAACATTTCCAATTATACAAGAACCACCCCTACTAGAAAGATAGTCATCGCACGCTTGCCAAGCGTGCGATGTGCCGTATTTACCCACTAGTCGTTTACATGTTGAACTCGGTATTTCAAAACACACTGGATTAGTGTCTTGTACTAGATTCACATTGCCTCATGTTATACTGATTGAACTCACATCACATTGTTCTAGTTTAGCTATCTCTATTTGCAGTCTTCATTGCCATGCTCTCCTGTTTCATTGTTTTACTTTCTTTGTTCTAACTGTTCTTCTATTTCGTTTGATGTCTCAAACTTTCCATGTTCATCAAGTATTACTTGCTATAACTATTTTATAGTCTTTGTCATTTATTTGGAACTGCTAGAGGAGATGTGCTCGTTCCATCCTGATTGGATATATTTTTCAGATGATTGTCCAGAGGATAAGTGTCCTACCTAATATGGATCCAAGGAGGGGATAGCTACCTTGGGTCCAGATTCTCAGGAGTGACCGAGAGACCTAGTTTTAGTTGACTTGTTTTAGATTCTCTGTTTGAACTTGGATTGTAATAATGGAGATTTTGTTATTTTAATTCTGAGACTTGTATTTGAATTTGGATATTATTTAGTAGTTTTTGTTGATATTTAGTCTTTATAGTTATTTAGATTTCTTTGATAGCTTATCGTGCTTTAGATTGTGATTGAGTATTTACCATTATATTTATACTTGTCCTCCATTCGGAGTTGAGATCTATGACAGGTACATTATATCATTGTAAGAGTTTGTTAGTTAGCGACCTAGAACAGCGTTCTACCGCCGATTCTGCGGCGTAGGCTGGACGCTGTTACGTACTCGTGCCCCTATACCGGGTGCGGACCGTGGCAAAAACCATCGAAAATATTCACGAAAACGCATTCACGAAAACCAAAGCCAAAAAGTAAGTACAGCATGAAAAGCAGATCAACGGGAGGTCTCTCCCGACTCAGCCGCAGAGTCTATCCTCGAGGCGAAACCCGATGAATATGAGACTTGATTTCGAAGAAGCCTTTCCATAACGAGAAAATGATCTTAATTCAATCGTTCCCGTTCGACCGATTCAATCGATCCCGATCTATCGGTTCCGACTGAATCGATAGCGACAATGTTCCTTTCTCGTGCACCCCGTGGACGAAAATGGAAAATAATGTAGGGACGGAACACTACACCATAACTAACTAAGAAAAAGTTTCGTCCTCGAAACATAAGAAGAGAACCTACCGCTAAGAAAATAGGGAAGGGAACTTTTTCCTCATCTCGAACTCAAGCTCCCATGCCGACTCCTCGACCGCATGGTTCTTCCAGAGCACGCGAACGAGAGGAATAGCACGGTTTCGAAGCAGTTTATCCTTGCGTTCCAAGTTTTGCACAGGCTCTTCTACATACGATAAGTCTGCCTGCAAATTCAGCTGACCAAAATATACCACATGGCTCGGATCGTGCACGTACTTCCGCAACTGAGAGATGTGGAAGATATCATGCACATCCGACAGTGCTGGCAGCAGTACAATCTGGTAAGCTACTGGGACGACTCGCTTCAATATTTCGAAAGGACCGACAAATCTTGGACTAAACTTTCGTTTAGCTTCAGATCTCGTGACTCCTCCATAGGCGTTACTTTCAGAAACACATGATCGCCTTCCAAGAATTCAAGCGGTCGTCGGTGAATATCGACGTAGCTTTTCTGTCGACTTTGTGCTATCTTTAATCTTTCCCGTATTAACTTAACTTTTTGTACAGTCTACTCCACCAGTTCCGGACCGAGTCTGCCGTTCCCCGACTTCATCCCAGCAAATGGGTGATCTGCACTTCCGACTGTACAAAGTTTCGTACGGCGTCATTGGATGCTGGACTGATAGCTATTGTTATATGCAAATTCGGCCAACGGTAGATGAACGTCCTAGCTTGAATTCAAGTCGATTGCACAGAGGCGTAACATGTATTCGAGAATCTTATTCACCCGTCCTGTTTGACCATTGGTCTGAGGATGATAAGATGAGCTAAACTTCAACTTGGTCCCCATTGCTGACTGAAGACTACACCAGAAACGTGATACGAATCGGCCATCCCGATATGAGATGATGGATACTGGCATCTCGTGCAGTCGAACTATTCTATCAAGATAGATCTGAGCAAGACGATCGACGCTCCAAGTGACTTTAATGGCAACGAAGTGCGCTGACTTGGTTAATCGATCGACGATGACCCAGACGGCATCGTTCTCCCGTAGCATCTTCGGCAAGCCAACAATAAAGTCCATAGTGATATGATCTTATTTCCATTCTGGAATGGCAAGGTTCTGCATCTCTCCACCCAGTCTCTAGTGCTCAGCTTTAATCTGCTGACAGACCATACATTGTGACACAAATAGTACCACATCTATCTTCATTTCGTGCCACCAAAAGGTCGTGCGGAGGTCCTTGTACATCTTGGTGCTGCCTGGATACAAGGAGTACTTTGCATAGCGCGCTTATGTCAATATTTCCTTTCTAAGTCCTAAATCATCCGGAACGCATAGCCTACCCTTCAATCGAAGCACGCCGGTTTCATCTTCCGCAAAGTCGGTCGCAATACCCGTTGAAATTTGCTTTGAACTTTCTTCAGGTACGGATCACCCTTCTGAGCGATCTTGATCTTTTTCCGCAAGCTCGGCTCTAGCTGCAACTGTGCCAACTGTACGTCCCTGAATCGAACCCGGAGGTCGATGCTCATCTCTTCTAGGTCCCGTAGCAATCTGTTGTCGATGGATAGCGAGGCAATATACTTCCGACTCAGAGCGTCTGCTACAACATTTCCTTTGCCCGGCGTATAGTCAATAGTCAAGTCGTAATCTTTAATTAGTTCAAGTCAACGCCCTTGTCGCAAGTTCAGCTCCTTCTGAGTGAATAGATACTTGAGGCTCTTGTGATCCGTGTAAATCATGTACGCCACACAATAAAGGTAGTGTCGCCACAGTTTTAACGCGAACACAATCGCCGCTAACTCCAAGTCATGAGTGGGGTAGTTCTTCTCGTGCGGTTTTAGCTGTCAGAAAACAAAAGATATCACCTTATTTCGTTGCATCAGCACACACCCCAAACCCTAACCAGAAGCATCGCGAAAAATCTGGAATCCCTCAGACCCTTCTGGAAGTGCGAGTATCGGGGCCGAAACGAGTCGTTGCTTTAACTCCTGAAAGGAAGCTTCACAGTCGTCTAACCATTCAAACGCAACTCCTTTCTGAGTGAGGCGAGTCAGAGGCGACGCAATTTTCGCGAAATCTTTCACGAAGCGTCTGTAGTATCCTGCTAGGCCAAGGAAGCTTCGAATCTCGCCGACTGACGCTGGTCGTTTCCAATCAACAACGGCTTCAACTTTCTTTGGATCGACGGCAATACATTCAGCAGAAATGATGTGCCCAAGAAACGACACGCTGCTCAGCCAGAATTCACACTTGCTCTGCTTCGCGTACAACTGATTTTCACGAAGAGTCTGAAGCACGGTCTGCAGGTGCTTAGCGTGTTGCCGCTTGTCCTTCGAGTAGACGAGTATATCGTTGATGAAGACTACTACGAACTTATCGAGGAAGGATCGAAACACCCGATTCATTAAATCCATGAAGGCAGCTGGGGCATTCGTTAGGCCGAACGACATTACCAGGAACTCGTAATGGCCGTATCGAGTGCGGAAGGCTGACTTCGACACATCGTCCGGCTTGATCTTGAGTTGATGGTAACCTGAGCGAAGATCAATTTTAGAAAACATCGAGGCGCCATGTAACTGATCGAACAGGTCGTCTACGCGAGGCAATGGATATTTGTTCCGGACGGTGGCCTTGTTCAGTTCTCGGTAGTCGATACAAAAACACATTGAGCTGTCCTTCTTGACAAACAACACAGTCGCTCACCATGGCGAGAAGCTAGGCAGTATAAATCTCTTGTCGAGCAACTCTTGCAACTGGATCTTGAGCTCCTTCTGTTCTGCAGGGCCATTCTGTATGTAGTCTTGAAAATAGGTCGAGTATCGGAAAATCTGTCGATGGTGAACTATATCTCTCGATCAGGTGACATGCCAGACAGCTCGTTCGGAAACACGTCTAGGAATTCTATCACAACGTCGGTCTAACCCGCGTTTGCACCATCATGTCGCATGTCTTGAACGGACGCCAAATAGCCTTCACATCTGGAATGCAGCATCCTTCGAACAGATATTGCCAAGATCATTATGCAGGTCGGCGATGCTTCACCACATGAATAGCAGAATTCGGTCATTCCAAGTATGCGGAAGGTGACCTTCTTTCCTGCATAGTCGATGGTGGCGTTGCAAGGGCCGAGCCAATCCATTCCCAGAATGATGTCGTAGTCCTTAATGTCTAGAACTATCGCATCAAGATAGACATTTTTACCTCCTATACAAATGATTCCGTCTCTGCAGGCTAAGTTTGCAAGTAGTGACGTGCCCGACGATATGTTGACGCTAAGATTAAGGCCTAACGGTGTCACGAAAATTTTGTGCTCGGCGGCGAAGTCCGCTGATATAACGAGCATGTTTATTATTGAAAAATAGTGTACCTGTCACGACTGTATCAGAGGCGAACGCCTCATCTCGAGTCATGGCATAGACGCGGCCCTGGACATTGGAACAACGATCTTGGCCATTTTGCGGCACGCGTTGTTGGGCTCGAGGCGCTAGACCCTGGTTCCCTGGACGATGTTGCTGCTGTTGAGGCGCCGTTGGATTCGACCTTCTGGTCGGACAATCAGCACGAATGTGGTCCTTTTTACCACAGCTCCAGCATCCGCCATCCAGTACCTGGCAGTCGTTGATACTGTGACCAAACCGGTGACATCGGGTGCAGCGAGGCCATGGATTACCCCCTTAATATTCACCTTGTTGTCCATTGTTCGGACGCTTGGTCGCATTGTTTCCTCCCACATGGCTAAGACGTTTGTGATTGTATGTATGCACATCAATGGCAGCAGCTGGAGGATATTAGTGTTCAAGACGGAGAGCGTGGTTCAGGGACTTGTCCATTATCTTGTATTCCGGAACTGACACATGAGTAGAGATAGAGGACTGCAGACCCACTTCGAACTGCCGAACGCGACTCTCCATTGTAAGTAAGAATGATCCAACAAATTTGGCCAGTTTGTTAAATTCTGCTGCGTACTGCAGCACCGTCATATTCCCTTGCTTCAGCTGCATAAAATCATTTTCCTTTTCTTGTCGAACGACTGCAGAGAGGTACTTGATTTCGAACGCCTGTCAGAAAGTGGCCCAAGAGATTGTCGTCGTCTCACGTCGGATCGCTCGCTTTTGCATGGCCCACCAGTTGTGCGCGTTCAATTGGAGTAGAAGTTGAACGCATACGACTTTCTTGGACTCATCTACGCCTAGGAGCTCGAAACAATCTTCCAAATCCTCCAACCAATCGATCGCCAGAGAAGGGTCTTCAGTACCGCAGAAGAAAGTGCGACAAATTTTTCGTAAATTTTGACATATCAAAATTGGAGCTTCTTGATATTGCAGGTAGTCGCTCGGGTACCTCCAGCTCGATTTCGATCGGTCGGACCGCAGACTCGGTTACGGCATGAGTCGTTGCAGAGTTGTTGTTGGCCACAACTGTCTGGACGATTTGCTGAAGCGTATCAAGTTGCTTCTACTGCAACTTGAATTGCGCATCGAAACGGACCTCAAACTGGACATGTCGTGCCTCAACTTGTCTCCGCTGGTCTTCAACGTGCTTGCAAAGTAATCGTGACCATAACATGACCCAATAAGCATCCATAGCTCAATAACATTGCATTAAACAAATTGAGAAGACTATCACTCCAAATGTCCTAATTAATTCTAAAGTTTGTCAAAAGTAGGCTCAGAGCATTGCAAAAAAATAATAATAATAATAAAACCTAGCCGACATCAAAGTTTGTGCTCAGAGTATTAGAAAAATATACATTTCCAGTAGCAAATACTACAAGGGATTGTCCACAAAAATGTGCCACATCAGCAGTAGCATTATATGCTGCTTGCAGCATAATATAGGGCCTACCCAAAAAAAATTCTCAAATACTAAATGCCAACATAGCCCAAACAATTTAAGTGATACTCATCATAAATTAAACTCAGTGTGAGAATTAAAGAAACCAAAGCCACCTATCCCAAAGTTAAGCAACTGATCCAAAGTGTAGTTAGTTAGGACATTGGAGTATGAATCCTTAGCTCTATGTTTGTAACAAAGCTACAAACATTCATCACTTTTCAAAAAACAAAGATTAAAAGAGACCAAACTCATGCCAAGAATAAAGTCTAATATAGTATGTAATAAATATAAAAAATACTGAAGACAACCCAAACTGGGTTTCACTCATATGTAAGCAATTAATTAGAAGAAAATAAAAGACAAGAAGAGTAGTATCAATAACCCAGATACCCGAGCACTAAACCCATGTAATCAAGTGTAGTGTTAGTATCAGTACTTTAAGTAATAAAAATGAAGTAGTAGCAAACCCAGCCAGCGGACTAAAAATGTAAAATTGGACCAAAAATCAGTTTAGAAGCAAACAACTACAAAAATGATAGGAAAGTGTAGTAACAATAAACAAACAAACCTAGGTTTGTAGCTACAAAGGCAATAAAAAAGCCCATTAATAGTACTTGAAAAATGATGTGCACATTTCCAAACCAAACCATGCAGCAGCATATAGAGGCAACAATAAAGGCAGCAGACTTTGGCGTATCAATTGAAACTGATACTCAAAAACAGATACTGACAATTATTTTGAAACTGATACTCATAAACCAAACCCAAAATAGCAGCAGCATATAGAGGCAGCAACAATAGAAAGTGTGAAGGGACAAAAACTGATACCTAGTCATCATAAAACACACTGTAGCACAAACAATTGTAAAACTGTGGGGAAAAATATCAGCATTCGGTGGAAATTTCAATGAAAAATACGAATACAATGACGCAAAAGAAAAGGCATACCATGGTCTCAGAATCGACTTCTTCATGCTGGTGGAACCTGCAAAGGTTGTTAGTGATGTTAAGCTAAATGGTAGCTGTCAAATGCACGACATCTAGTGACTCCAAGTACAAATATTGAGAATTGTTACTTGAACATTTCCCTTAACCCCTGTTACTTGGCTCTTACATAACCCTGTAGAGTTAAATCACAAGAAAAGCCATTAGCAACTCCTCATAATGGTGGTAGTTCACCTACTTATGAAGAAAAGGAGAAATCATGATATAGTGAAGATATTCTAAAGGATAAGAACTTTTTAAGAAATCGGCACAAAGGTTAAGGTTAGTTGTATAAACTGGGAAGAATCTCCTCAACATTCTAGATATATAATGCAAATAAAAGGGTCACCAAAAGTGGCTTTGAACCTGAGTTTAAAAAAAAAATCATTTTCCAGAGAGAAAAGTCAGTTTATGCTGATGCATGGGCAAGCCATTACATTTTTGAAACTTAAGAAAACAAGGATCTTGTCTCTATAGTGAGTTGTCATTTCAATTTCTTAAAGTTCATAACAGTATAGCAGGCATCCATATAAAGTTTTAAGTTATAAATAGCTACGAGCAGGCGCTGAGGTCTTCTTAAGATATTCATTCACAATGTTTATATAGAAAAAGAATACAAATGAAATGAAATTGTATCCACATGAATATCCAAAAAGCATGAGTTGAGTATCATGATATTAGTCCTCAGATAAGGACACTCGAGTAATCACTAAATCAAACAATGCAAAAATTTAGGGAAGATAAGTACTTACAAGAAAAGGATTGCATGATTCTTAACTCTGAGGCGAAAGAAAATTCCTTATGAGACTAGCAAACTGAATTGTTTGTCAACCAGGAATTGAAATAAGATCAGAATTTTACGTTTGAGTGGATTTCAAAAACGTTCTAAAAACATTAAATAACAAGTCAAGGTCATTTAACAGTAAAATAAAAATATAGTAACAAAAACAAAGGAAATCGCAAAGAAATTATTTTGTCAAGTGTCATGTCAATGTACATAGTCCAAGTCAAAAATTTATTTGATTAGGGTCTGAGAGACAAACTGTGCTCTATATCCCAAACTAGAATGCCAAGTCTATATACTATTACTTTTGTTTACTTTTGTTGCAGCATGATGCCTCAATTTTTGCAACTCAAGCCTAGTTGCCCGGGATGAATTAATTCTTCCATCCAAGAATTTAGCAAACCTTAAGCAGTTATAAAAAATTCTTAATTTTGATGACTTCATTTATGTAGATACAATAGGATAAATTTGGAGGTATTATATATAACAGAACCTGAAGAATGATTTTCCTGTAGGAATGTGACTTCTGTAATTACATTTAATGTTCTGAGTTTGGATCCAAGAATTTCTAATACCTTCACAACATTGTAGTTAGAAGTATGAAAAATGAAAACAAACTAGCAGGCTCAGAACAAGAAGCATCAGGATGATCACCATTCCAACATCCATTGTTGCAGAGCTTATGTTTGTCAAATCGTAATGAATGTGAGCCCCATGACCGTATGGAGTCGACCTTTCGACATCAGACTGACTCAGCTCCCTTTGGAAAGGTTGTGAATCTAATGATGAGAAAGGCTAAACCATGGCATAGACATATCCAACAAGTACATGTTCCCATTACTATACGGTTAGCAGAAGTTTGTCATCTAACCAAATAAATTTTTAAATCATAATTTTTTTAACCAAATAGCCAAGAATAAAACTAGTGGTGAACTTATATCTATAAGTCAAATGCAGTTCAAGTCAAAATAAAATTAAGAGATATCAAGTGGTATTTAAAATTTATAAAAGAAGTGAGACATTTTACCCTTCTGTTCTATTTTCTTGAGAATGTGAATCTCCAAGGATTAGCGGGAGTATCAGATATCTTACCTGGTTGATTATCCTGGTGATGTTTCTTACAAGATGTATCAGGAACCCTAGAATAAATTTGAAGGCACTCAATTTTGTCGAGAATAAAATTTGAAAGGCACTCCGTCGTTTATTTTGATGCTTTACGGATTTCTGAAGGGTTTCCAACAGTGCTCCACAGGATTTGAATTATTGGGCCTAATAATGAAAAATGGAATTCTATTGAGTTTTTTCCTTCCAAGTATTGACAAATAGTTCTTATATAGCTCTTGCAAATACAGAGCACAATGTGGAACCTATTAATTAATTATTGTTACCAAACTAAACCATCACATGCATGGATTAAGATATATTAGCATATATAGTATTCATAGAGCAATGCACAAATGCCTATAGAAGAGCAACAAATATAAATCACTCACCAAAAAACAATTGAAACAAAAAAGTGCATGGAAAGGATATGTAACCTATGAGTGTTTGCATGTCTGAGAATACTATTTTAAGCCAGGAACAAAAATTTCCTATTTAAAATTTTTAACTTATGTTTAAGACAAAGCAGTGCTCATATAACATTTGTTTGTTAAATGGAAATTTTAAAGTTTTCTGATCCATGTAGCAAACTTCATTCTTCAGCAAACGAAACATCTATAATGCAAAAAATAAAAATCACATGACATTGGTCCAACAGTTTCCTTTGATGGTTATGGCCTAGGAGTTACTAACAAGACAACATTCACAAGTTAAGAGGAGCAAAAAAAACGTATCAAACAACAGGGCGGCATGTTTAATGTAGAAGCCATCATAGCTGATCAAATTAGAATACCTACAAATAGATAGGTAGATTGATCAAGGACAAATATAAAAGCAAATACTAAACAATATGGTGATTTTAGGAGTGGTAAGAAAGCCAAATACTACAATAATTTGTAAAGAGAGACACTAAAAGCAAAAAAGGTGACCATTGTATATAAAATTTCAATCGAGGTTGTTTGGTTTATATAAATTAAATGTCACTTAGAATCAGAGGAAGAAATAAAACTAGAATTTATATTTCACCTCCAATTATGTAATTAAAAAGCCTCTGCATTAAAGATGCAAGGGCAACAGAAAATAAAAAAGAGAAGAAGTCACTGCCAAAAGATCATCAACAATAATCAGTTCAAGACCAAATAGAGGGAACTAAAAGGGCTGATATAAGTTTTATGTATCAAAACCTTCCAAAATAATTTTAAACAGTAGTTTGTAGATAAAGTAACTTAATTCTAATCAGATGTCTAGAACAGTATGGTAGATGCGGCAAGGTCATGATTCAATCAATCATTAAAATGAAGAAAATCCTAACATGATGATAGTAAACAATGTTACTTAGTCATAATGTCATGTATCCTAATGTTTGTTAGTGCCTAGCACAAAAACCTTCCAAAATCTCATTATGATCAGTAAGATGACCTTAAATCCATCAATATCAATAAAGGAAAGACATGATTATAAAAAAATCACTAGGGCATGGCTACCATGAAAATAATTAAGAAATGGAATTACAGACCTCGCACTTGAGCTCCTTCTCATTGGCATTCTCTTTATCAAGATTCTCTTGCAGAATCTTGCAAACTACAACCTACTTGCTCACATGGGGAACCTTTCTCTTCAACCAATATGTGAGCTCGATTACAGCAAATTCAATTATTTTTTTTAAACCGAAACATAAAAAGTTACAAAATTAGTACTTCATTGCTTTATTATGTTCATTCTAACAACTCAAATAAGTTCATCTAAACAAAATTTTGAATATTATCCAAAAGAATTCAAGATTAGAGCTTTACCTTCACATATGAACATGGCCGCGAGCTGGCTCCTGGTAACCAAAGGATCCTAAGAAAATTACAAAAGAAATTTAATAAGTCCAATTTTTGATATAGGAAGACAAAAATCTTGCAAAATCAGACAAATTATGCGAATTTGAAGCTAGGGTTTTACTCACTCTGTTTTTAGAATCAATCAACTTTGAGATCAGATGACTTCAAACAATCAGAGTCGTTGAACTGGAAGCACCACAAGAAGCACGCCATCTCGCCGGAAAACCTCTCAGAAAATTAATTGATCGAACAATTATTTGTCAGGAAACCAAAAAAAGAGGAAGGAAGGAAATTGAGAGGATCGATGGAGGATGGAAACGAAGAAGGGGATGGCTGACCTTTGCCAGCAGCCTTCTGCTTCGAGGTTTTTCTCGCGAGCCATCTTGGCCTTCGATCTGACCGTTTCCTCCTCATATTATACCGCAGCCTTCTTCTTATTCCTCTTCTTCTTCTACCCCTCCCTCTTATGTTCTCTTTTTTTGAGAAATTTAGGGTCAGGGCTTGGTGGAGATAAAAAAAAAAAAAAAAAATTAGGGTTAGGCGGCTCTGCTGCTACTGCTTCTGTCGACTCGATGAGAAGACGACCGAAGTAGTGGTTGTTGGCTCATCCTCGCCTTCATCTTCGGTTGTCGGAGAAGGAGGAGAAGATGAAGAGAATGAAATAGAGAAAAAGGGCAGAGAGGGGTTTGATGGAGTGGAAAAACATTTCATGAAGGAAAGAAAAGAAGTGCGGGCTTGGTTAAATTTTGGAAAAAAAATTTTGATACCTTTTACAAGGAAATTGATAAGGACACTGCATAATTTGATCGGGACTAGTCTATTTGTAAGTTTGTATTATTTACAAGTTTGCCATTGAAAAAATTTATTAGGACTAGTCCATTGGGGAGTATAAAAGTCAATTGTTTTATTTCTCTTCACTTTCTCTTTTCCTCTCAAATTTTCTTCTAATCTCAAATTTTCTACTAAACCCTAAATTGAGAATCCTCTTCTCCCTACAAAAATCTTCCTGTTTTGTAACCGTAGAGTGGTTATCAACGAATATTCGTAGTAGTCGGTATGTTTTCGACTACTATATTGCAAAGTTTGTTAAATAATCGGTTGATTCCTAATTTTTGAATGTTCTTTCATAATGTAGAAAATATGGAAGAAATTGGGACATCAAATGTAGCAATCGATCATCCCGGTCCTTCCGAAGAAGACGACATTCTCTCCGAAGAACCCGTGGTTGGTCCCCGACGTAGTTAAATTTTTTCGTACCCTAGAATTGGACTGCCACATCACATGGCAGTCCACAAAGTACATAGGACTGCCAGAAAGTATGGCAGTCCAATTAAATACGTATGAAGTTAAGGACAGCCTAACTTTCAGGCAGTCCATGAAGTACTTAGGACTGCCAGAAAGTATGGCAGTCGAGTTAAATACGTATGAACTTAAGGACTGCCTCACTTTCTGGCAGTCCTAAATAATTCAAGGACTGCCCATAAATCTGGCAGTCCTAAAGTTGATGATCGATTCAACTGGACTGCCACACAAGTTGGCAGTCCATGAAGTACTTAGGACTGCCAGAAAGTATGGCAGTCGAGTTAAATACGTATGAACTTAAGGACTACCTCACTTTCTGGCAGTCCTAGATACGTCAAGGACTGCCCAGAAATGTGGCAGTCCTAAAGTTGATAGTAGATTCAACTGGACTGCCACACATTTTGGCAGTCCATGAAGTACTCAGGACTGCCAGATGTTGTGGCAGTCTAGTTTAACAGGCTGAATTGGATATTGTATTTGGTTTTGTCATTGATTTAGGTATTTAAATAATTGTAAATTTATTGTAGGGCACCCCATCGCCTGTGTGCACAGATTTGAGCAGTAAATTCTCGACAGATATTGTCTTTGAAACTTACGTCGAAGCATTAGAATGGTGCAGAGAAGTTGGAAGGCAAACCAACACAACCCTTGTAACTTCAAGGTCGCTACGGTGTCGGCCGAAGCGTCAAAGTGCAGAGATTGGCTGTGAAAGAGGTGGGACGTATAGGGTGCATCGTAAAAAAAAGTGAACTTCTCCCAATAATAGCTGGGAAGAAAGAGGCAGGCTCAAGAAAATGTGGTTGTCCATTCAAGCTAGTGGTGGGGTGCAAGACTGGCGAGAAGTGGACAGTTGTGGTACGTAATGGGATCCACAATCATACTATTCCGGAGATGCTAACTGGTCATGCCTACGCCGGAAGATTGAAAGATGATGAGAAAAAGTTAGTTACAGAAATATCAGCTTCCGGAGTTGCTCCAAAAGAAATTTATTCTGCGCTGCTTCAGAAGAATGAGAGGAACAAGTCCACTATGAGGACAATTTACAATGCACTAGCGAGGTCTAGAACGAGGAGTCTAAAAGGAAGAATAGCGATGCAACAAGTGATGAAATTGCTCGCCGAAAATCATTATGTGGAATACCATAGAAGACTGCCGGTGAGCAATGAAGTCGTTTCTCTATTTTGGTCTCATCCGGATTGTACACAGTTGGCACGGTCCTTCGCCGATGTTTTGGTTCTTGATTGCACCTACAAGACTAATAAATTCAAGATGCCTCTTTTTTACATTGTTGGGTTCACTTCAACCCGAAGGACATTTTCAGTTGCCTTTTGTTTTATGAGGACCGAAACATTAGAGGACTATACATGGGCTTTGGAAAAGCTGAAGATACTTTACAGTGGACATAAAGAACCGTCTGTTTTTGTGACCGATCGGGAATATGCATTGATGAATGCTATTAATACCGTATTTCCTCATGCTCGTAGATTACTATGTACTTGGCATATAAACAAAAATATTCAAGCACAATGCAAACTGAAGTTCGAGAAAGTAGACGGCAAACTCGACATGGACCGCTTCCAAGATTTCTACAACGGTTGGACTCTTGTGTAGCGAGCAAGTAGTGAGGAAACATTTGACGCAGCATGGTACATTTTCAAAGAGCAATGGGAGCAGAGCAACCCGGCGTGTATATCTTACATCAAAGACACCTGGCTTGATGAACATAAAGAAAAATTTGTCTTGGCATGGACGAATATGGTGAAACACTACGACACGACCACTACCAACCGTGTCGAAGGCTCACATACAAGACTAAAAAGATATCTGCGCTCATCGTCCGGTAGTTTCGTCTCCGTTTGGCAATCAATCAATCGAATGACCAATTCGATCGTGAACGAGATAAAGGCTTCATTTGAGATGAGCCTGAACATTGTAAAACACCAACACAAGAATGAACATCTCTTGCCAACCCGGCAAGTACTCGTCTACAGGAGCCATCTTCTATCATTGCTCCGAAAGGTAGACCGCCAAAAAGACTTACAAGAACGCAAAAGAAGAAGCTCGAGTCTACTAAGCGAGAAGCCTCTCTCTTTGAGCACGTTGAAAGAAGCGTGCAAATTCTAGCCGTTCCAAAGAGGAAGGAGAAGCTCCATACTCGTAGAAAGAAACAGAATACGAGTGCTGCAAACACACTCGATGCGTACATTGGTGCTTTTATGCCCGGCATGCGACAATATATTTGGTCTATTGATGATGTGCCCAAAGACGGACATTGTGGATATCATGTGCTTGCGCGTCATCTAGGTTACCCCGCTAAAGACGGATGGAGACAAGTTAGAGCTGAGCTATATTTTGAGCTGGAGTCTCATCTTTCATTCTATAGCAAAATACTTGGGCAAGAACATGTTGGCGAATTGTTGACCAGCATTCCATGCGACACCCAGACTACTGGACCAGAGTATTACCTGGACATACCTTCTGGTGCATATTTGTTCGCTAACAATTACAAGATCCCAATTATCGTTTTTTCCAAGCACAACAACAACACATTTTTTCCAATGTGCGCTCCTCCGAAGGACTACAGTATATCCACTCTAAATACAATTGGACTCGTCGGAGATCACTTTATTATCCCGCGGTTGATTGGGCACTCTCCTATTCCTCCCCCTGCGTCACTTTGGTGGAAACATGCACCAGAAGAATCCCTCGCTTGGGTAACACCCTACGAAGATGCAATATATGTTTACAAGAAAATCACGAACTTCGTGGAACCTATACCGCGGCCGGAGGGCCACTATGATGTATTAATTGACTGATGTACAGTTGACGAAGCGTAACTTTTTGCATAGACTCATGTATAGTTGACAAAGCGTAACATTTTGCATAGGCAGCTGTATAGTTAACATTTTGTATCTTACTGCGTATCTATGAGTATTTTGTATCTTACTGATTAGCAGCGTTGCATTTTGTATCTTACTGACTAAGCGACGCGTCTTGTGGAATTACTGATTAGCGTATCTATGAGTGTTCTTTCAGCTATCTTACTGCATCTTGCATTTTGTATGTGGACTGCCCAGGAAACTGGACAGTCCATACTCACAGCAAGTCCTGATAAGGACTGCCCAGTTTTCTGGCAGTCCACATATGTATGTGGACTGCCAGGTAACTGGGCAGTCCTTATCAGGACTTGCTGCTTGTATGTCGACTGTCCAGTTCCTGGGCAGTCCATACTCACAGCAAGTCTTGATAAGGACTGCCCAGTTTCCTGGCAGTCCACATATGTATGATAACATTCACATAATACGCAACATAACATTCACATAATACGCAACATAACATTCACATAATACGCAACATAACATTCATATAATACGCAACATAACATTCACATAATACACAGACTTGCAAGGTAACATTCACAGAATACGCAAGTTCTAAGAGTCACAGCAAGTTCTAAGAGTCACATAATACGCAAGTTCAACCATTTAGAAAAGTTTTGTAAGTCACCCAACTACCAAATACATTCAGCCTTATCCGTACTACATAGTCATTCAGTATCATGACGCATCTTCGTACGTCGCTCATCGATAAAAGGGTAATCAGCTGCGATGTTCTGCATCTGGGTACCAACATCTTCGTAATTCTCCCCCTTGCACTGGATTAGACTTTTCCCCAATTTCTTCACTTTCGAAGCCTGCATGAATACATATCATAATTTTAGGAACCAACAAATTACCACAACATGGGTTAATTAAACAAACTATACTAACCATCTTCTGCAATGCATCATATAGTGCTGACTTGGAAGGTATGGGTGCTGCACAGGACGAGTGCTATTTCGCAGATCCTTATATGGATGCCAAATAATCTACAACATGCATTCATTACTTAAGGAGTTACTAATTAATGTGGAATACTAGAGTGGTAAGTAAATGCTAGTTCAAGTTACTATTGTTTCACCTCCTTTGCAGTCAGATCTTCTAGAGCAACATGTAGGGTAGCCAACGTATGTAGATGTCTGGTATCTATCTTAGCCGGTCTCCACCTACACATCCTGGGCATCTGCTCGTCATAATTTCGATTAAGAGTAGCCCTATTGAGCGTCGGAAAATGCTCATATATCCACGCCTAAAAATGTAAAATATAACAATTTATCGTTATCGACATAATTTTATACAATTGTATAGACACAGTATGCTAGGGTTTGCTTACATGGAGCAGTGTTTGACAACCAGCTATCGTCTTCGACTCGACTCGAGATGCATCACTTAGTTCGCGGTAGAGGTGTGCTAGTATACCACTTCCGAACGATATTTCAGCCACAGCGTTCAAGTCCGTAAAATTGTTTAGATATTTTGCATGTATCGCTGTTCCGGACTTGTCTGTAATGCCGACGGCTCCTAGGATGAACTGCATGTATCCACGGGCCACGAGGTCGTCATTACCATTGTTGTCGTCATTGTCGTCGGCGTCATCATTGAAAGTATTCCTCAAAAAACTTAAAGGAACTCCATAAGACTTCTTAAATTCCGGGATTGTGATAAGGGTCTTGGACTCGACACCAAGACAATTAGCAACCAAATCTACCATCTCATCATACAGTTCGAAGTCGCCCTCGGAATAGTCCATCGACATTTGCCGACCATCAACTCTAAGCCTTAAAATGTGGTGGACATCATCGAGGGTGATTGTCAACTCTCCGTCTGCGAGATGGAAGCTGTTAGTTTCTGGATGCCAGCGCTCCACAAAAGCAGAAATCATTGCGTGGTCCAATATCTGATATGAGTATTTTGCCAAATACTGCAATCCGGTGGGGGTGATTTTTTCCTTCACACTCTCTTTCAACTCATCAAATCCCCACGTACTACACATCTTCGCATGGTTTATTACCCTCAAAAGGCGCGAGCTTTTCTGCATAAAAACAAAAACAAAGATCCAATATTACATACATCTATTATTTCGAATAGTTAATCTATATAATAGGTAAGTAACTTACCGGATCCTTCCATATTTCATAACAAATGTGGTTCTCGATTGACTTCAAAATTGAGCAACCAACTGGGCCCGCATCTTCCTCTTTCTCTTCCTCGGGTACTTGAGAAGGACCCGATCCGGCGTCATCTGCCATTCGGGCAATGGGTACATCATCATCGTCGGAGGAATCATCACGACGAGTCGCCGCCGCTTTCGTCAAACGCTTTGCAACACGTTTCATTCCACGTGTTCTTGTTTCTGAGGCTGGTTCAGGTTCTCTGATTGATAGCCCTTTCTCGACATTTCTACCAGCTTCACGCGCCTTGCAATCCGATGCGGTCGGACGTTTTCTTTCGGGCCTGGCCTCAACATCCTTCTCCTTTGTCTTCTTTTCATGACTATTATTGAATATTAATTACATATTAAAATGTAAGAGATGCCCACAAATGTGGCTGTTCTACTAGTGCAAACATTGGGCTGCCCAATATTCTACCAGTCCTCAGTGTATAATGGACGGCCAATTTGAATTTCAATGAGCAGCCATGTCTCAGGACATGTGTAACTTGAGACTGCCCACATTTCTGGCAGTCCAAGATACAGTTAGGACTGCCAGAAAAGAGGGCGTCCTAACTCACATCATGTGTAACAAAGGACTGCCCACTTTTCTGGCAGTCCTAACTTTATGTTGGACTGCCAGACATTTGAGCAGTCCAACATACAGTCAGGACTGCCATAAAGGTGGGCAGTCCATTGTTCCACAAGTTATGCCAAATGGACTGCCCAGTTTTCTGGCAGTCCAACATACGATCAGGACTGCCAGAAGATTGGGCAGTCCTTCACTACACATGTTATGTCAATGGACTGCTCATTCTTCTGGCAGTCCAACATACAGTCGGGACTGCCAGAAGACTGGGCAGTCCTAGCCGACGCAAAATTTTGCCGAACACGTTTGCTACGGTCCGATGCAATGGAAACAACGAATGTAATTTATCCTTCAACTGTCTCAGATAATTTCTACGGTTATTAAAAGAAATGGAGGAAGATTTCGCACCTTGTTTGCGAGGAAGGTTTTGGGGCCATCATTCTCCTTGGAAGAGAGAAGAGGATGTGGGGAAGAAGACGAAGATGATGAAGCTGCTCGCCGAGTGGTGGAGAATGGAGTCAGTGTTAGGGCTTAGGAGGAAGAAGAAGAGGGAAGTTAGGGTTCTTGAGGAAGAAGAAGTTAGGGTTCTTAAGGAAGAAGAAGAGGGAAGTTTGTGTTCGGGGGGGGGGGAGGGCGGGATTACTTGGGACAGCCCTGTGATCAAATTAATGGGCTGTCCTGAGTAAAGCCCAAAAAAATTTGGGCTAGCCCCGATCAAAAAATGAAGTGCCTTTATCAATTTCCGTTTACAACGCCTGTGTAACAAGGAGTAATAAAAAAAGGTTTTTTCTAAGGGCACTATCCTTTTTGCTAGGGGCTAGTCCAAAAATATTTTAAAATATTACAAGTTTGCCATCAATTTTTTTTACTTGGACTAGCCCAAGCAAAGGTAAATACCAACTTTTATTTTTTTTTCTCTCTCCCTCAACTCTTTTCTTCTCTCCCTCAACTCTAGGTCAAAGAATTTAACCCCAAGTTTTTTTCCAACCTACATTTTTTCCAAATTTTTTCTCAACTCTAGGTCATTGATTTTTATCCCAAATTTTTTCCTCAACTCTAGGTCATTGACTTCTCTCATTTATTAGTAAGTCATCGAATTAATATATGTTTAATGTTTTAAACATGAATTTCACATATAAAAAGTTGAATTATGTGTTTAATGTAGAAAAATATTGAACATGGAACAACCGGGATCATCAAATATTGTATACTCTCTTCCTGCCACGTCCAAAGAATACTTTGATGCATCGAAAAAATCGAGTTGTGACACAGAGGACTGTCACCTGTCTGGCAGTCCCGATCATAGATTAGGACTGCCAGAGAGGTGGCAGTCCTTCACATATGTAGGACTGCCAGGGGCCTGACAGTCCTACATATGTTTTTCTACGATTCTAAAATTTCGACAAAAAGTACTAAAACGGAGGTCCAAGCATCATTTTTTTTGCGATTCTAAAATTTCAGAAGGCCGTCTAACGATGAAGCTGTTAATCTCAGGCTCCTCAAAGATACGCTCATTTTGCGATAAACCGGGCCTCGTTTCGACCTCCCAGTCAAAAGTTATGGCCCTCCAAAGTTTCAACTAACCATAAAATGCACCGGAATGACCATTCTCCATCTTAATTTACACGGAGAATGGCTATTCCCAGTGTTAAAACGTAGGTGAATGGCCATTCTTCGTGTTAATTTACACGGGGAGAATGACCATTCTCCGTGCTCCGTGCTCCGTGCTAAATTACAGAGACTTACAAATAGGACTGCCACATCCCTGGCAGTCCTACATTACGACAATCCTAATCCAATGTAGGACTGCTAGGGGGTGGCAGTCCTGATACTGGATCAGATAGCCATTCTCCGTGCTAAATTACACGGAGAATGGCCATTCTCCGTGCTAAATTAAGAGTTTTCAATTGAGGAGCTCCTCACAGAGTTTGATAAGTAGAACTGCCACCCCCTGGCAGTCCTGATACTGGATCAGATAGCCATTCTCCGTGCTAAATTACACGGAGAATGCCCATTCTCCGTGCTAAATTACACGAAGAATGGCCATTCTCCGTGCTAAATTAAGAGTTTTCAGTTGAGGAGCTCCTCACAGAGTTTGATAAGTAGGACTGCCACCCCCCTGGCAGTCCTACATTGAATTAGGACTGCCAGGGTGTTAGCAGTCCTAATTCAATGTGGGACTGCTAGGGGGTGGCAGTCCTGATACTGGATCAGATAGCCATTCTCCGTGCTAAATTACACGAAGAATGGCCATTCTCTGTTCTCCGTGCTAAATTACACGGAGAATGGCCATTCTCCGTGCTAAATTAAGAGTTTTCAGTTGAGGAGCTCCTCACATAGTTTGATAAGTAGGACTGCCACCCCCTGGCAGTCCTATACTGAAGTAGGACTGTCAGGGTGCTGGCAGTCCAAACTCAAACTTGCTGTTGCAGCAAGTTTCAGTCCGGACTGCCAGCACCCTAGCAGTCTGTAACGTCTGTATTTCGGAATACATATTTTAATTAGGCATATATGTATTTTGGACCTGTATTTTATTTTCTCAGATTATGGCCTGTAATTGTGTTTTGGCTTAACTTGCAAATTTTGGTTTTCTCGTAAAACGGGTTTTGGACCTGGCTTGGTTTTATTTTGTGGAGAAAGAATTGGTTTGGTTTAGTATGCATTAGAACACCCTAGTTAATCTCCACCCTCAACACAACATACCCTCCCTCATTAAAACCCCACCTAACTTTCTCTCTCCTCATAACTTCCATTAATTTCTTCATCTTCTTCTTCCTTCCTCCACACAACACCAACAACATAGGCAAGTGCACATTACCACCAAATAAGCACCCTATTTTATTTGTCCATTAGCTAGATTAGGCCATGGTGAACAACTTTAGAACTTGGTATTTTATGATTTGGAGCTTCCATTTTTTTAGTTCTAAGTTTTTACCATTTTTGAATTTTTTTGGTTTTGATCTATTAAACTTAGATTTTTTCTTATTTTGAAGCTTCCATGTGGAAGAGAATTCAATTTTACACAAGTTAGAACTTTGAAAATCCAAATTTCGTTTTGATTTGGCCAAGTTATGAAGATTGGAAATTTTTGGTGTTCTTGAGTTATCTCTCGGCCTGATGGAGAAGATGACCCTCGGCCAGCGCTCTTTAGCGCAAGGCCATACGCAGTTCAACTGTGCGCAGTTTATCTGTACGCAGTTCATCTGTGCGCAGTTCATATGTGCGTAGTTCATCTGTGCGCAGTTCAACTGTGCGCAGTTCATCTGTGCACAGTTCATCTGTGCGCAGTTCATATGTGCGCAGTTCATATGTGCACAGTTCATCTGTGCGCAGTTCAACTGTGCGCAGTTCATCGGTGCGCAGTTCATCTGTGCGCAGTTCATTTCCTGCGCAGTTCAACTCATGCGCAGTTCGACCCTAGCGCAATCTAACCCCCGCGCAACCCACTTGCCCATGATGGTTTAGTTTTATTCCTTGGACTTGGCTTCTCTTTTGTGGATTGGAGTCTTGAGATCTTGTTCCAACAACACGACTGTCTCGACCCAACATGACCTGGCACAGTTTTTGGTGTTTTGCTTATGACTAGTACGGTTTTCGTGATTTCTGTGAAGTATAATTCTAGTACTTTCTGATCTTCTTGATAGTGACCCGATGGGGTGCGTCCTTAACTTTTAACCTGTAATTCAGGATTAATCTTGATACTGGATAACTTGATAGTGGCCCGTGGCGGCTCACTCCTGACTTGTAACTTGTACACCTGTAACTTGTAACTTGACTTGACTTGATGCTGTTGGATGGCTAACTTGACTCGTATAATCAACTCTGACGCCGTGGGTGTTCATTCTTTCTTCCTTGTGCAATCCACTTGTCTTGTCTCGTATCATGTCTAGGACGTGACTCCCTGGTTACCACGGTCAGGGATTCGCACTGAATATGGATTAGGCTAATTACTAGATCAAACTATAGTTCATGGAGAATTTCCAGTCACAGGCGATCTTGTTATCTCGGCGCTTTAAATGGACTTGTAGCCTGTCGACGAGTAGGGCACACTTCCAGCACACTGTCATGTGTTGCACCCTCTAAGTCACCTAAGGGTATATCGTCTCCTGGGCGATGTACCCAACCATACTCTCAACCCGCGGAAGGATAACTGGATAGTCTGCAGGGCTTGGGACTGGGAATTTCTCAATTGCATCTTGCTAGTAATTAGGCTTGTGATAACCCTAGTTAGTTAAGTAGTAAGCCGTAGTATTGCTTGGCCGTTTGTGAATGGATGGTGCCCAGCCTGGTCTAAGTCTCGTCTAAGTCCCTGTACCTGGTACCCCTGTACATGATTGTTTTACTTATCTTTAACAATAAATGGGTAGAGACAGAGTGCTATTCAGGCGAAGGGTACAACCCCGGTCCTTGTTTGGTTTAAGGGTTGTAACCTGGCTCCCGGAACGGTTCCACGTCCCTAGTCGTTCATTATCCTGCTGTACTCTTTATTACTTGTACTTTTCTTCTATTTTCTTATGTTCTGATATGCTGGCTTTTGTTCTTATTTCGTGGCCTCCTTGTGGCACTTGCTCTTTCTGGGGTTTGACCCAGCTGGTTTTGTGTGGCCAGATTTCGGAGCGGCACCCGAGGATCTATCGAACTTCCAGTCCAATGGTGGCGACTAGAAGGAACCCGGGCTACGAGTGGGTTTTCTATTTTGTTTCACCCACTACATTATAAATTTATTCTTTTTAGGCGTTTAGCCGACGAGCACCTGTTAGCTCGATGCATCTTTACTTACTGTCTGCCTACGGGCTGTAACATGATTAACAAATCCTAGGGTTGATCATGTATGACTTAACTCTTGCTAGTCCTCGCATTTTGTATGACTAGCTTCATGATCAGCTGAATATGTAATATTTGGGACGCCTTTTATTGTATATTTGGTGGTCTAACATCTTGTAATTATATCACTTGCTTAAGATTGCGACAATAGGCTTGACCTTAAGAGACCGTGGGCTTGTAGTAAACCCTCATATCTAGATAGCCGTGACCGTATAGCGAGGTGGATTCCATTTCAATATACGTAGCTGACTATGTTCGCCCCCGTTCTCCAGTATTCTGGTTCTGGGGCGTCACATGGTTTAAGAGGTGGCCCATACAGGTCTTGGCATTCAAGAATGTGAGGGTTTACCAAATAGATGTCTCAATCAGTACTCATCCTTGATCTCCGTTCATATCCTCTGAATCTCTGGATTCTTGCCCTGATCATGTGCTTGTATCGTTGATCTGTCCTGGTCCTTCCTTATTATTTTCCTGTGTCGTCTTCTTCAGCGGCATTGTACCTGACCCCGCCGATCAGCAAGGTGGAGCACTTTCCGTGGACCAGCCGCAACTTGGAGATTAAGCCCAGCATTCCGGAGTAGCCTCCAGAGTTGTACCTACCGGAGAAGAACCACCAATCCGGTCCGTCCAGCCCGCCGAGCCTGACGATGGCACCTTGGTAGGTCTCATCAGGACCTTGATAGCTTCCCAGGATCGTAGAGGAGACGTCTTGCACCAGGTACTGGCAGATGCTTTGACCAGAGGCGGTCATCCAGGAAACAGCACGGCCAACAGCTTCAAGCGCTTGAACCCTCCATTCTTCGACGGCAGCGAAGATGCGATTGTCGCGGACGCTTGGCTTCAGGATACCGAGGTGATTTTGGAAGCAGCTAGGACACCTGAGAATGAGAAGGTGGCGGTGGTACGCCTACAGTTGCTGGACTTGGCTCGCAGTTGGTGGGCGGCGCAGGCCGTGGGATTAGCGGCGCCGGTCACTTGGGCGATGTTTAGAGAAAGATTCCAGACGAAGTATTTTGATGCTGTAGCTCGGTACGACCTACAGACGAGATTTACCAACTTGAAGCAAGGAGACAGAACGGTCGACGATTATGCATCTGAGTTTTCTAGACTCAGTAGGTTTGCCCCCACCTTGGTGGCGACCGAGTTTGATTGGGCCCAGCGGTTCCAGCAGGGACTGTATTTGGAGATCTTGTTGGCAGTCGAACAGTTCGAGCACCAGACGTTCGATGCAGTATTAAGGGCAGCTAAGAGGTACGAGTACACCTCCCAGAGGATCGTGGATAGGACCGGAGGTAGGAAGCGGTCCCACAATCAGATGCACCAATCATCAGCTCCAGTCCCGGCAGCAAGAGGTTTGACCATTGGAAATCCGAGGCGGGCGGCCTCAGTAACGTCGGTTCAGCATTCAATCCCAACGTACCCGCAATAGCAGAAGCAGAAGCAGACTACCGCGATGGGATGTTCTCATTACGGGAAGCCAGGGCACGTGGTGGCAGATTGTCGCAGGGCGCAGGGATTATGCCTGGCTTATGGAGCGGCAGATCACAAGATAGGAGCCTGCCCGAATAGGGGTAGTTCGTCCTCTTCTAACCTAACCAGTCCATCGGTTAGGGGACCAGCACCTATGCAGCAGCAGCAGTACCCGAGGCCATTGTTGCCTCAGGCCCAGGCGTTTTATCAGCAGAACCAGCAGCAGTATACCCAAGCCCAAGTGCAGAACAGGCAGAGAGGTTTCCAGCAGAGGGGACCCACAGCCAGAGGACAAGGTCAGGCCATGATGATGACTATGGAAGAAGAAGTTGCACCAGGTGAGGTAGTGGCAGGTACTATTCTCGTCAACTCCTCTCCAGCATTAGTATTATTTGATTCTGGTGCATCGTATACATTCATGTCTGCACGATTCGCGACACGGATAGGATTGTTGCCCGAGTCATTATCAGTGAGACTCAATATACTTACTGGTAATGGTCTTGTGGGAGTAGATCGAGTGTTTTTCTCGTGTCGGATCGTAGTTAGCGGTAGAGAGTTCCCCGCTAGATTTATAGAATTCTCTATGGCAGACTATGATGTAGTCTTAGGTATGGATTGGTTGAGGAACTAGTATGCTAGGATAGACTGCCATGTTGGCAGGGTTGTCTTTAGTATTCCAGGCGAGCCAGAGTTTTCATTTTCCAGAGGCGTAGTGGAACCATCTTCTCCAGTATTGCGGATGGCAGTAGCAGCAGTGCAGTTACCCCGAATAGTTGAAGAGTTTTCAGATGTCTTCCCAGAGGAACTTTCAGGGATGCCGCCAGAGCGGGAGATTGAGTTCACTATAGACTTGATCCCCGGGAAAGCACCAGTATCAGAGAGAGTCTACAGGATGGCGCCTTCAGAGTTAGAGATTTTGTACAAGATGATTGAAGAATTGAGGACCAAGGGATTCATTCGTGCAAGTGGATCGCCTTGGGAAGCCCCGATGCTTCTTGTGAAGAAGAAGGATGGTACGTCCAGGTTATGTGTAGATTATCGTACCTTGAACTCAGTGACAATCAAGAACAGATACCCTATCCCGAGGATAGATGACTTGTTTGATCAACTCAAAAGGACTTCAGTGTTCTCGAAGATAGACTTGCGGTCAGGATACCACCAGATCAGAGTCAGAGAGCAGGACATCCCGAAGACAGCGTTCAGATCTAGGTATGGGCATTGGGAGTTTCTTGTTATGCCCTTTGGAGTGACCAATGCGCCAGCCGTATTCATGGACCTCATGAATCGCATTTCATGCCTTACTTGGATCAGTTCGTGATCGTGTTCCTAGATGATATCCTGGTCTACAGCAAGAGCGAGGCAGAGCACGAGCAGCATCTCAGAATCATCCTTCAGATGCTTAGAGAGCATCAGTTGTACGCCAAGTTTAGTAAATACGAGTTCTGGCTCGATCGTATTTCGTATTTAGGTCACATCATTACCCGATGAGGAGTGGAAGTGGATCTCCAGAAGATTGTGGCTATTGAGACGTGGCCAGTACCTAGCTCAGTGGCAGAGGTTCGCAGCTTCCTTGGATTAGCCGGCTACTACCGACGATTCGTTTCATATTTTGCGAGGATTTCAGCGCCGATGACCCAGTTGACCCGCAAGGATGTGCAGTTTGCTTGGACAGCAGAGTGCCAGGAATTATTTGAGAAGTTGAAGCGAGGTTTGATAACGGCTTCCATTCTCACACTTCCAGATGGGACCGGAGGATTCACAGTTTATTGCGACGCTTCAGGCAGAGGATTGGGGTGTGTCTTGATGCAGCATAGGAAGGTAATATCTTATGCATCACATCAACTTCGTGATCATGAGAAAAATTACCCGACCCACGACTTGGAACTGGCAGCAGTAGTGTTTGCACTTAAGCTTTGGCGGCACTACTTGTACGGAGATAAAGTGGAGATATTTACTGATCACAAGAGCCTGAAGTATGTTTTCACCCAGAAGGACCTTAATATGCGACAGAGAAGATGGCTCGAGCTACTGGTGGACTACGATGTGGATTTGTAGTATCACCCAGGGAAGGCCAACGTTGTAGCAGATGCGTTGAGCAGGAGAGCCGGAGTTTACTTCCTAACGGCGCAACCAGAATTATTGGCAGATCTTCAGAATATGGGAATTGAAGTGGTTCAACGTGGCGTTGATGGCCAGTCTACAGGTTCAGTCCAGCATAGTTGAGAGGATCTGGAGAGCGCAGTCAGCAGATTCTAAGCTTCAGCGACTCGGAGCAGAGTGTGAGGCAGGAAGAAGGACAGAGTTATGTATCCATAAAGATGGTACACTTCGACACGGCACTCGTGTTTGTGTACCCAATGGAGATATCAAACAGGAGGTCATGGCAGAAGCTCACAGTTCACAGTATTCTATTCATCCCGGTGGCACGAAGATGTACCGTGATATTCGTCAGCATTTCTGGTGGAATGGCATGAAGAGAAAGATAGCCCGGTTTGTCTCTCGGTGTTTGGTTTGCCAGCAGGTTAAAGCTGAACATCAGAGGCCCGCTGGACTTCTTCAGCCCTTGCCGATTCTATAATGGAAGTGGGAGCATGTGACCATGGATTTTGTGACTGGATTGCCTAGATCCCCAGCTGGTAGAGATGCTATTTGGGTTATAGTTGACAGGCTCACGAAGGTGGCTCATTTTCTTCCATTCAGAGTTGGTCAGTCTACGGCCCAGTTGGCAGAGATGTACCTCAGGCAGATTGTCAGGCTTCACGGTGTGCCCGTCAGTATCACCTCGGACCGAGATTCAAGGTTTACGTCACACTTTTGGCACAGCTTGCAAGAGAGTTTGGGAACTCACCTTCAGTTTAGCTCAGCTTATCACCCGCAGACAGATGGCCAGTCGGAACGCACAATCCAGACTCTTGAAGATATGTTGAGATCTTGTACCCTTGACTTCGGTGGTTTATAGGAGGATCACCTGCACCTGGTGGAATTCTCGTACAATAATAGTTTCCAGGCCAGTATTCAGATGGCTCCGTTCGAGGCACTGTATGGTAGAAAGTGCAGATCCCCGTTGGCCTGGGATGATGTTGGAGAGAGGCAGATGCTCGGTCTAGAAATGATTGCCCAGACAGTTGAAGTGGTCAGAAGAATCAGAGATCGTCTTCGAGTGGCCCAAGATCGCCAGCGGCATTGGGCCGATGCTCATCGACGTCCCTTAGAGTTTGCTATCGGCGACCATGTATTCCTTAGGATCTCGCCTAACCGCGACGTCATTCGTTTTGGCGTACGGGGAAAGCTTAGTCCTAGGTATATAGGGCCGTTCGATATCCTGGAGCGAGTAGAAGATGTATTATATCGTCTCGCTCTTCCGCCGTCGCTAAGTGAGGTGCATGATGTATTCCATGTATCCCAATTACGGCGGTACATCCCGGACCCGAGCCATATCCTGGACCACTCGGAATTGGTTATTGGTACCAACCTTTCTTATGAGGAGAGGCCCGTGTCTATATTAGACCGGAGAGAGAAGATACTCAAGAACAAGACTATTAGCTTAGTCCGTGTTGCTTGGGGTCATCACTCTCTAGGTGAGTCAACGTGGGAGCGTGAGGATGACATCCGATCGCGATATCCCGACTTGTTTGACTCGTAAGGTATAATGTCTTCCTTATGCCTTATGTTTGCCATCCCTTGCTTGCATGTATGATTGTTTGATTGTTTGCTTAGTATAGCTTAATTGTGGATAGCATAGCTGGCTCTTACATCTCTAAGCATCTTGATTTAAATTCCGAGGACGGAATTCTTTTAAGGTGGATAGAGTTGTAACGTCCGTATTTTGGAATACGTATTTTAATTAGGCATATATGTATTTTGGACCTGTATTTTATTTTTTCAGATTATGGCCTGTAATTGTGTTTTGGCTTAACTTACAAATTTTAGTTTTCTCGTAAAACGGGTTTTGGACCTGGCTTGGTTTTATTTTGTGGAGAAGGAATTAGTTTGGTTTGGTTTAGTATGCATTGGAACACCCTAGTTAATCTTCACCTTCAACACAACATACCCTCCCTCATTAAAACCCCACCTAACTTTCTCTCTCCTCATAACTTCCATTAATTTCTTCATCTTCTTCTTTCTTCCTCCACACAACACCAACACCATAGGCAAGTGCACCTTGCTACCAAATAAGCACCCCATTTTATTTATCCATTAGCAAGATTAGGCCATGGTGAACAATATTAGAACTTGGTATTTTGTGATTTGGAGCTTCCATTTTTCTAGATCTAAGTTTTTACCATTTTTGAATTTTCTTGGTTTTGATCTATTAAACTTAGATTTTTCCTTGTTTTGAGCCTTCCATGTGGAAGAGAATTCAATTTTACACAAGTTAGAACTTTGAAAATCCAAATTTCGTTTTGATTCGGCCAAGTTATGAAGATTGGAATTTGTTGGTGTTCTTGAGTTATCTCTCGGCCTGATGGAGAAGATGACCCTCGGCCAGCGCTCTTTAGCGCAAAGCCATGCACAGTTCAACTGTGCACAGTTCAACTGTGCGCAGTTCATCTGTGCGCAGTTCATCTGTACGTAGTTCATATGTGCGCAGTTCATCTGTGCGCAGTTCATCGGTACGCAGTTCATCGGTGCGCAGTTCATCTGTGCGCAGTTCATTTCCTGCGCAGTTCATTTCCTGCGCAGTTCAACTCATGCGCAGTTCGACCCTAGCGCAATCTAACCCCAGCACAACCCACTTGCCCATGATGGTTTGGTTTTATTCCTTGGACTTGGCTTCTCTTTTGTGGATTGGAGTCTTGAGATCTTGTTCCAACAACACGACTGTCTCGACCCAACACGACCTGGCACGGTTTTTGGTGTTTTGCTTATGACTAGTACGGTTTTCGTGATTTCTGTGAAGTATGATTCTAGTACTTTCTGATCTTCTTGATAGTGACCCGATGGGGTGCGCCCTTAACTTTTAACCTTTAATTCATGATCAATCTTGATACTGGATAACTTGATAGTGGCCCGTGGCGGCACACTCCTGACTTGTAACTTGTACACCTGTAACTTGTAACTTGACTTGACTTGATGCTGTTGCGATGGCTAACTTGACTCGTATAATCAACTCTGACGTCGTGGGTGTTCATTCTTACTGCCTTGTGCAATCCACTTGTCTTGTCTCGCATCATGTCTAGGACGTGACTCCCTGGTTACCACGGTCAGGGATTCGCACTGAATATGGATTAAGCTAATTACTAGATCAAACTACAGTTCATGAAGAATTTTCAGTCACAGGCGATCTTGTTATCTCGGCGCTTTAAATGGACTTGTAGCCTGCCGACGAGTAGGGCACACTTCCAGCACACTGTCATGTGTTGCACCCTCTAAGTCACCTAAGGGTATATCGTCTCCTGGGCGATGTACCCAACCATACTCTCAACCCGCGGAAGGATAACTGGATAGTCTGCAGGGCTTGGGACTGGAAATTTCTCAATTGCATCTTGCTAGTAATTAGGCTTGTGATAACCCTAGTTAGTTAAGTAGTAAGCCGTAGTATTGCTTGGCCGTTTGTGAATGGATGGTGCCCAGTCTGGTCTAAGTCTCGTCTAAGTCCCTGTACCTGGTACCCCTGTACATGATTGTTTTACTTATCTTTAACAATAAATGGGTAGAGACAGAGTGCTATTCAGACGAAGGGTACAACCCCGGTCCTTGTTTGGTTTAAGGGTTGTAACCTGGCTCCCGGAACGGTTGCACGTCCCTAGTCGTTCATTGTCCTGTTGTACTCTTTATTACTTGTACTTTTCTTCCATTTTCTTATGTTCTGATATGCTGGCTTTTGTTCTTATTTCGTGGCCTCCTTGTAGCACTTGCTTTTTCTGGGGTTTGACCTAGCTGGTTTTGTGTGGCCAGATTTTGAAGTAGCACCCGAGGATCTACCGAACTTCCAGCCCAATGGTGGCGACTAGAAGGAACCCGGGCTACGAGTGGGTTTTCTATTTTGTTTCATCCACTACATTGTAAATTTATTCTTTTGAGGCGTTTAGCCGACGAGCACCTGTTAGCTCGATGCATCTTTACTTACTGTCTGCCTACGGGCTGTAACATGATTAACAAATCCTAGGGTTGATCATGTATGACTTAACTCTTGCTAGTCCTCGTATTTTGTATAACTAGCTTCATGATCAGCTGAATATGTAATATTTGGGACGCCTTTTATTGTATATTTGGTGGTCTAACATCTTGTAATTATATTACTTGCTTGAGATTGAGACAATAGGCTTGACCTTAAGAGACCGTGGGCTTGTAGTAAACCCTCATATCTAGACAGCCGTGACCGTATAGCGAGGTGAATTCCATTTCAATATACGTAGCTAGCTATGTTCGCTCCCGCTCTCCAGTATTCTGGTTCTGGGGCGTCACACAGTCCTACTATAGTGTAGGACTGCCATGGGGCTGGCAGTCCTACTTATCATACTCTGTAAAGAGTTTTCAGTTGAGGAGCTCCTCACAGAGTTTGATAAGTAGGACTGCCCCCCCCATGCAGTCCTATACTGAAGTTGGACTGCCAGGGTGCTGGCAGTCCTAAATCAAACTTGCTGTTGCAGCAAGTTTCAGTCAGGACTGTCAGCACCCTGGCAATCCTACTTTAGTGTAGGACTGCCTGGGGGGTGTTTGCAAAAATAAAAGTTGTTCTTTATTTCATAAACTTTGTAAGAAGATTACAAGAATTCTGGAAAAGTACAACTATAGGAATCCGATCTGAAGACGATCACTTTATCCCTTGGACGATGTGAACTTTGAAGACGGTAGCCTCTGAAGAATGCAGCAGCACTTTGGCAAGAACTCCTGATCTCTAGTGATGATTCTGATCTGATCTGGGATGATCTAGGCTTGATAATGAAGAATTGAAACTCTATTTATAGAGTTCTGGAAATAACTAATTTTTAGTTATTCTAAATTACGAAGGATGGATTGCGTAGACATTGGACTGCGCAAGCAGCGAACTGCGCAAGCAGTTACTCGATCGTGGACCAACTGTATGAGACGCGTGGCATTGTTTAATTGAAATACGCTTGGTCGTGTACAGACGGTTGCCACGTGGTGAGCAATTGATGGCATGTAGGCCACGTGTAAATTGTCAGTTGTCTTGATGGAGTGCGCCACATGAACTGTACTGGCTTCAAACTGCGCTGGGATTGAATTGCGCTGCAGAGAGTCTGGCAGATTGCGCTGGCTGTACAGCTGTCCTCGAGCGCTGTGCTGCACGATAAACGAACAGTTTCCTCGTTCTTCGGGCTGTCAGCTGTTAGAAGATCTGATTTTCTGTCAGATAATGATGACGAGGCTACGTCAGCTTGCACGCTTGGATGTGTGCGTAATTCAGCTTGCGCACTTGAGTTGCTGCACAATCTGTTTCCTGCGCAGTTCACTTGCAGGATGCATAATTTGATTTTCATGACTTCTTTGATGGATGCAACTTGATTTTTAGGACCTACAAGACCCCCTTCAAAGTTTTCAAAATTTGAAAATATTCAAAGTTTCAAAATACTTTGAATTTCGACTTTAAAATCAAGTTGCGCAAGTGATGCCTTGACTGCGCGTTTGGAGGAATCAGCTCCTAATTTCTCGGCGCAATCTGTGTTGACTGTTACTTTTGAAAAACTATAAATAGTTCTCATTCTTCTTTCTGTCATTCTTTACTTGTTTCCATTTGTTCGAAAGAGAAAAAGCACCTGTGCCATCTTCGACTCTTCTCCTTCTCCTCCGTCGACATCAATGGCCCCCAAACGTTCCGCCGTCGAGAAGGGCAAAGCCCCCGCTGAGTCTTCGACTCGGGCTGCACCTCGGATTTCTCGTCACGAAGTCGGTCATCCTGCGCTGCAAGGTAGTCGATGGATTCGATCAAAAAACCCTTTTTAGGGATCTTTGACATTATCGAACCTTCAAACCTTTCTCTTTTTAGAGATTCGGTTGTATTGCGCCGCCCTATTTAGGGTTTTGGTTGCACGAACACAATAGTTTTTATTTTTATGAAAACTATTTTCTTGCGCAATCGGTAGAAAGCGCTGGCAAATATTCAGCGCAATCTACTGATTTGCACAAGTCTGTCCAGCGCAAACTGATGCTTTGCGCAAGTTGCTCAGCGCAATCTGATGACTTGCGCAAGTAGATATATTGGCGCAACTGGATATTTTGTGCATGTAGACTGCATTAGCGCAATCTGTTGCCATGCACATAGCACAATCTGATACTTGCGCAATTTGCTAATCTTTTGAACAGAATCTTTGATTTTACATGTACTGAATTCTGTCTCTTTGTTTGATGCAGTCAACCTCAGGGAAGACCCGAATTATGAAGTCTTTGCAGGGACTTTAGCTGAGCCAGAGTTTAAGGAGGATCTGTCCCATGTGATATTTCCCCAGTATGCCCTGCCATCTTCTCGACAGGCCATTCTAACAGCACAGGATAATGAGATATTGCTAAGTCTGATGAACGGGCAGCCTTTGCAAACTGCTGACGCCGTTACTCATAAGAAGCCTCTGTTTCTATTTGGTGAGGCTCTTGATAAGAGTTCTCAGCCAAGGCCTCGAGTTGAACAAAGACTCTTTCAGAGAGGCGAGAAAAGGATATTGTTACCAGACATTTGCAGGTGCCTCCCCCTATCTCGCTATGCTCATGCGAATTATCCCAGGAGAATGGACTGGGATATTACTCCTCTCTAGCAAGCCAGAACAAGAAATATTTGTGTGAAGAAAGGACCGAATAACAAGGATATGTTCTATAGCTTCTCTGAGCGTCACAGCTCCTTGCTCAGAGGATTGAAGCCCGGCTGCATTCTACCGGAGAACTCCTCCCTGCTGCTGCCAGCTAGAACACCAATCTTTGCAAATGAATTTGCGGAGGTTGAGGGAAGATATCCGGATCAGGACATCCGATTGACAGTTCTGGTGAACCCAGATAACAAAAGATGGAACTGCATAGCCAATTGGATATTGGCTCAGTTCGAAGATAAGCTCAAGGAGATTGAGCTGTACCAGGCGGTATACTCTACCGTATACGGATTCCACCCCAACCCTCATCTGTTTCTCGCATTGGCGGAGAGGTACAACTTTAGGACAGGGACTTTCATGACGTCCTGTGGAGAGATTGGACTGGCTCTTCATGATATGAAGTATATCTCGAGCTTGCCAATGGGGAAATTCTCCTATGAAGAATTCGTTCCAACCAATGACGAGTTGGACCGACTTCGTCGGGAGAATGCTGATATGGTGGCCGTTTTTGAAGAACTGTTGTGCCACTATAAGATTTGCTCCATGTATTACAAGAGTGGTTCCTCTGGCACTTGCTACTCGACAAAGTGGTTGCCCTATCTCTTCCTCAACCACATCATGGAGAAAAAGACTAAGGAGCACGATACGTGCAACCCTACCTTCTTCAAACCACTCAGCCATAGTGAGGTAATAGGATTGATAGAGGAAAACAAGGAAATGGACATCAAGGTTGATGATGAACTTCAATATCCTCCTTTCAAGACGGGAGATATTATTGAAAGTTTCATGAGAATGGGCTATAGGCCCATGTCAAAGGAAGCCCAGCTGGCGGGTTTCCTCACCTACTGGCTTCGACGATTCGTCGTCCCTGGAGCGAGCGCCGTAGATCGCTTCCAACGCGGCGTGCTCTTTGCTGCCATCCGTTTAGTCTTTGGCTATCGGATGGATCTTTTGT
Organism: Iris pallida; assembly: GCA_029216955.1. NCBI lineage: Eukaryota > Viridiplantae > Streptophyta > Magnoliopsida > Asparagales > Iridaceae > Iris > Iris pallida. The sequence continues at coordinate 1,800,629 of JANAVB010027400.1, forward strand.
CGGCAATGACCTGCCGAGTGAACGCTGGTCTCCGCCTGTTTGTAGATTCAATGCTCAAAGGAAAAGGCGAGAAAAGGAACTTCCCTCGGCTGGAACTTCCCTCGGATGGTTGCTTCTGCACTATCCTTCATTGATGAACCCCGATATGGGGACGGTCAGCGGAAGCTTCTTGCGGAGATTCTACAAGAGTAAATGGATATACACCAGTCTAAGAGATTGCAGACGTGCTCTGAATCTCGGGAAGGGGTAGAATTTCTACTGTGTTCCCTCTCCAACTGGCTATGAACATATGTCTACAAATCTGGTTGATCTTGGGAGGCAGCCTTTGGGTCGTGCATCATTTGATTGGCTGAGGACATTAGGCCGTCACACCTGGTTTATAGATTTGAAGATGAATGTTATTTGGAACCATATCTTTCCAGCCGCTTTGCCCGTCAATTCGGCTACGACCAATTCCACGTGGGTAACGCCATAACGTGCCTGCAAGGAAAAGGCTATCTGATTGATGGAGCCCGGGCATGGGCTTATTATAATGCTCGAGATACCAGAACAATGTTCTCGATGCCGACAAAGAGCGACCATGGCCCGCGGATGCTGTACACATATTCAATCTTCTACACATCGGCGAATACCTTTGCCGAGAACTTTAGTCTCGTCGACAGCTTCGCAACAGCGACCAGATTGAAGAAAGGAGCAACTGTTGTGTTGGCTCCTGGCAACGAGGAAGAGCGAGAACTGGCCGATGCACCGTTGGAAGCTTCAAGGGAAGCCAACTTCCCGGAAGAAGTCAACGAACCATTGCGGATCTCCTTGAAAGTTGTCAGATCTCCAGCTAAGGAGAGAAAGAGGAGGATAGATGAACCTTCTTCTCCAGTTGCGAAGAAGAAGCTTATCTTGGAATCGTCAGACAGGGTCACGACCCGATCACAATCTCGGCAGCAGGCCGAAACAATTCAGAGAGAAGAAGCGACCACCCCAACTTCTATTCCAAGACCAGACAATGTTATAGATGTAGAGAGTCCAGAGAGACCTCTACATAGAAAGAAAATAGTCTTCCGGAGAAAGAAGATAGTCACTCCTCAACCTATGTCATCGGTCGTGGCTAGTGCTATTGCCGGAGTTACAATGTCATCTCCTACACCCGCCCTTGAACCTGAAGCTTTCAGCCCAGAGAGAAGGGATGAGGATGTAGAAACCATGGAGGAAGCCGTGGAGAAAGAAGATGAAGTGGTGCGATCTCCTACATTTGCAGTGGAGACTACCCAGCTTCCAGCTACACCAAGAACACTTCGTGATGAAGAGGATCGATTAATGATCGATGCTCTGAACGACTGTGACTTCGGCCTCCCGGATGATGTTGATCCGGCTGCTGCAACTGACAGAGAAGAAGCACCAGAAGACAGTGTGAGTAATAAAGATACATCAACAGAAGCTGTTGATGATACTTTAAATCCAGAAGAGGACGCTAATGTCCATGTATCCTCAGAAGCTGTTGATGACACGCTGAATCCTGAAGAGGATGTTGAGGTGCATGTGTCTCCAAAAAAGAATACAGGTGAAGAAGTAGCACCTGAGGAAACTACTACTGCTGATCCCAAAGGTATTAAATGATATTATCAACCTTCTTTTCATAGATTAAATAGCTGACATCTACATTTTTATCCATACAGAACTTGAATCTTCTCCAGTTCCTCCCACATGCACTGATATAGTGCCAATAACGGCGATAGCTAGTGGTAGCCGACATTTTTCGGGCGGCTCTGAGGCAGGTAGTAGCCAGGCAGTAATGTCTGAGGCTACTTCTGCTAGGTTGGAACCTGTGCCAACAGATGACAGACTTGTCCCCGGACCTAGCAATGCTAAGATTGCCCTCACTTTTGATCCTTCTTGATAGTTGCTAATGATAGTCAACTGATTGTGTTTATTAAATTTTGCAGAGGAACACTTGGAAGGGGCTACTAGTTCTACCATGGCTCCATTATCTAGAGAGACCTCCACCCATATACAAGAATCTGGACGTCCATCTGCACAGGCACCTGCTGCTGCTTCGACGTCTATCGGAGTAGCTGCTACTCCTGGTGCCGTCGCCACCAACAGATTCATCATCGGTTCCTTTACCAATCTTTTCTTCAGTTCTCTAGGACCCTTAGTAGAGAGGATAATGGGGAGAGAGGACATTGGTTTCACAACTGTTAGGGGTCCAACCTCCTATCTGATAGCTGCCATCCGGAATCAAGGTGATGAAGCGCAAGCTGCTTACCTTGAGCACATCCTGGATGAGCTAGAGGAGTCGGCTAAGATCTACAAAGATCTAAATCGGAGGGAGGTAGAGCCTTTGGTACAGGTCAAGTTTGAGAGGATGTCACAGGAGGTTGCAGTTGCGAAAGTTGATCTCCAAGTTCTCTTGGACACTTTCTCTACTAAGTCTGCTGAGTATAATTGTCACCCCCAGTTTTCATGAACAGGGGTATTTTGGTAATCTTCCACTTTAAAATTATTTTGGAATTATTTATTTATTTATTGTATTATTTTGGGGTTATTTGAGTCGGGTTCGAATTTCAACTCATTCCGACTTGTATCGGGGACCCGGGGTAGTGTTGACCTTAGCGGGCCCACACACTAGTTAGCCATGGCCCACATGTTAGTTATTTTAGTTAGTGACTAGACTAATTATTTTGGTTAGTATTAATATGGATTAGTGATTTAGGATTGACCAAACTACTCCCGACTTAACCCCTTACCAATGTATTAGCAAATAGACTAGTGTAGGGGCTTTTGGACTTTTCCCATATAGGACAAAAGGACCTTTATGGCCGGCCACTTTTGGCATGGTTTAGGCATTAGCCACTTCATTATTTCCTATTCTATTCTCTCTCTTGTTCTTCCCCAATTTATTTTGAGAGCAAATCCTAATCAAATCATCACCAAATCTTCCCATTTCTTCACCAAACCTTCATCCTTCCTTCTCAATTCTAGCCAAGGGAGGAGCTCCTCAAGTTTGAGAGGATTCGGAACTCGTTCGTGTCCGTTTGGGATTCCTACGTGTCGGTGGCATTTTGGGATCGATTCGAGTCACCGGGAGGTATAAATCTCTTCTCCTTCTCATTCTTTTCATGCATTAGATTCATTTTGACCCTTAGGATTGACTCCCATGGTTTGGTGCCCATTGGTGTCCATTTCGTGTCCATTTGGACATTTATAGAGGTGTCCTAGGAGTAGGATCGTGTCCTAATGGGGAAAACCCTCTTTGGACACTTATAGAATCATTTGTATATTGTTTTTATGTTGTTCTAAATATTATTCCAGATTTTCATGTGTTTAGAATTGAGTTTGCCAATGTATCATTATGTATCATATTGTAAATATATATATATATATATATATATATATATATATATATATATATATATATATATATATATATATATATATATATATATATATGTGATATATATATATATATATATATATATATATATATATATATATATATATTTTTTTATATATATATATATATATATATATATATATATATATATATATGTGATGATATATATATATATATATATATATATATATATATATATATATATATATATATATATATATATATATATATATATATATATATATATATCTATATATATATATATATATATATATATATATATATATATATATATATAAAACAAAAAAAAACAAAAAATATATATATATTTATATATAATGTGGTTTATATATATTCTATGGTGTGTGTGGTGTGATATTGGTGTTGGGGGAGGCATACAGTGGTCGGCCAAGTTGGAGCATGGGAGTATGAGTGTGTGTGTTTGTGTGGGTAGAGGGGTTGTGTAGGCAAGGTGTTTGAGGATTGGTGTGAGAGTTGGGAGATGAGTTTGTGAGTGAATAGGAGGGGGGGATAACCCAGCAAACACTGTCCAGAACCCATCCTTACTGCTGCCCAAAACAGCAGCCATAACAGTCCTACATGGCCCATAAAACCACCTAGATGGCTGTCCCCTTTTGCCTATTATTTCAGTCCATTTGGGACAGCACTTGGCTGTCCCCAATAGCCCCAAACATGTCCAGATTTCCCCTATAGTTGCTGTCCTATTAACCCCCCTAAAACTCAGTCCAAAACACCACTAAATGACAGTCCTAAAACCCCCATGGCTGTCCTGATTTGTCTCCCAAAACCCACACTTTGTAGCCCATGTAATCCCCTACATGGCTGTCCAAAAATTACCCCATGTGGCTGTCCATATTGCCACAACAGTCCAGCTTTTCCTCCTCCACTTGCTGTCCCAAATAAAGCCTAAGTGCTGTCCTATTTTTGACTCCAAAACAGTCCCTAATGGTTGTCCTTTGTTAGCCCATAACACCACTACAAAAACCCTTCATTTCAGTCCCCATATTCCTGCCATGTATTCCCTCATAAATCCCCATCTTGCTGTCCTATTTGTCCCATTTCCAGTCCCACACATCACTCTAAATATCAGTCCATATATAGCTTTGTGTGTGTGAGTGTATTATGAGATATTGAGTGTGTGTATGAGAGCCTACATATGAGTGTATCTAGTAGCCCATAGATTAGCCTATGTCTAAACTAATAGGAAACCTATAGAGAAGCCTTGTGAGTGTGATATAGGTGAGTGTTTTGTGAGATGGTTGTGTAAGAGTGAGTGTGATAGAGTTGAGGGTAAATTCATGATATGGATTAGGTAATAGAGTAACCCAATGCCCAAGTATCCTAACATAGCCTAGATACCTAGGATACCCATTTTTCTTGGTAGGTAAACCTTAGATAGGTTGGTATCTAGCTACCCTAAGGAGCCTAGGCTAGTACCTTGGGTATTAGCGGGGTTTCCTTGGGATTGGGCAAGGTATCGGGATTTACCTTGGTAGGGTAATGCTAGTTTTGCCTAGGAATAGGGTATTTGAGTTAGGAGTCTAAGATAGGGTTAGAACTTGTCTTTGGTTGGTAATGATCAAATATGGTGCTCAAAGACTAGTTTTGACGTCGGTTGACCTTTTTGACCAAAAGTCAACAAAAGTCAATCGAGAGTCAAACATAGCCTTTAAGTGACCAGATTTGACCGAAACCAAACCAGAGTTGACAAGTTGACCAAAAGTCAACAGTTGGTCAACATTAGACTAGTTTGACCTAGGGTAAACCTAGAGTTGACCAGAGTTGACCACAGTTGACTTTTTGACCAAAAGTCAACTGTAAGTCAACCCTTGACCCCGTTTGACCTAGTTTAACTTGGATTGACTCCCAGTGACCTAGTATGACCTAGTATGAACCAGTATGACCTAGTATAACTCAGTTTGACCTAGATTGACCTAGTTTTGACTTAGACTTGCATTCACGGCTTATATTAGTTCATTTTCAGTATAAAACCCTGTTTGACTCATAGTATCTTATTTTAGGTCTGTGATCACTCTGAGCGTCTGTTCACCTTATCAGCTCAGGACCACAGGCGAGTACATTCACTGATAGTTTTTATTGTCTTGATATCTACTATATCCAATTCAGTTGTAGTGTTTTACATGATTCCTGACACGACGGTTCACGGACTAGTATACGTCGGATCCTGTCATGAGATGTTATTCCTAGACTCCCTTGGTATATGAGTATGTGATATTTCTGTGTTCCTGTACTTATATAGACACTAATTTGGGAGTGGGCTGGCCCCTTGCTATTGAACCCCGTGTCATGACGTGCCATGTCCGGATCCGTGACACTATTCGGGGATGGAAGAATTATTAGGGGTTATGTGATCAAAGCCTCCCTGTAACTATATACTGCTAGCGCCACCCTCACCTCACGTAGGGTGTAGCAGACACCCCATTACCAGTTATCCAGGTTGGATGGCATGACTCTCCGTTGAGGACACCGCGGATTGCCGGGCCAAGTGGATAATCATCTGTTGCTTCCCTAGCCGATCATATATCGCTCTAATAGTTCAAATCACTTTTACATTTATTTAGTGTATCTTATATTCCAGTTCAGCTTTACTTTCTATACTTCTCACCATGCTATGATTTCCATTGCTCGCATGCTCTATCTGTCTTTTATATTGTACCATGATTTGAGACTAAGTTCTGTTTGAAAGAAGGGTTACAACTCTGGTCCTAGTTTGGTTCAAGGGTTGTAACTCGGCTTTCAAATGGTTTCCAAGTCGCCTATATCTTTGCCTTGTATTTCATTATTGCTGTCTCTTATAGTATTTCTCAATTCATATTGAACTGCTGTTGGTGTTTGTACTTGCTTATTTTTCTGACAGGATACCGTTGACAAATTTTACAGATGATTCAGAGGCTGATTGCCCGACCTACTATGGGGTTGAGTCTGATGGACTAGATTTAGACCGTGGCTTGTTGGTAGAGCCACTAGACTTTGCTCACCCTGAGTAGCATAGTTTAGTTAGGTTTGCCTGGCCTGCGAGCCAGCTAGTACATTCCAGTTTTGTAGTATCTATTACATATATTTTCTGAGACTTGGATGTTTGTGTTTAGCTCTGACTTGTGGATTTTGGACTCGTTTCCTGTTTTATCTATCATATCTCTTTTCCATGCTATCTACCTTAGTTTGATATATGTGATTGAGACTGTATTGCTATGTCACCTCCATTCGGAGTGTATATACTGTACAGGTATATTTATCTGTTTTAGTCGTAGTATTTACAGACCCTATATACAGCGTTCTACCACCGATACTGCGGCGTAGGCTGGACGTAACCACATGCTCGTGCCCCTCTTCAGGGTGCGGGTCGTGACAATAATTCCCAAGTGGAAACAATAGCATCTGTTGCTGAGGAGAAGGAGAGGAAAGTTGTTGAGCTGCAAGCAGAATCTGCCCGTCTTCAAGAAGAGTTGAGACTTGTTCAGCTTGCTCTGGAAGATGAGGTCACACAACATCAGGCTGTAGTTCAACAACTGGACGCTCTGACCCAGGAAAGAGATGAGTATGTCACAACTCATCAAGCTAAAATCTCTCGCAGACTAGTAACCATGCTGACTTTCGACGATAAGTCTGGAATGGAGGAAGCTAGGAGGCGAGTGATGGACTCTCGTGAGGAGCGACTGCAATCTTTAAAGCAGCAGATGACTAGCTTGATGACCCCGCCAGCAGAATGAGAAAGACTTTTTGTATCTTCAACTTTTTTTTTGTTTGTGACATGTAATTTTGTAATGTCTTTCAATTTTGATCATTAAAAAGACATTTTCTTTGTGGCTCTATTATTTATTGCATATCTTATTCAGATATAAATAATAGCGATAGAAAATATATTCAGAGGTGCAAGACATGATATATTTCTTGATTTTAGAAAATAATTATATTCAATTATATCTGCTCAGAGGTAATGTGGACATGGTCGAATATAATTTATTAAATATCATTATTTCAGTAGACAACTTAATCAAAGATGACAAGTTGCTGATATGAACGAAATAGATGATTCGTCAAAATGTGTGAACGAAATGAATCGTCAGGATGAACGGATAGACCGTCAAATGAATGGAATGAACGGATGAACGTCAGATAGATGAAATGAATGGACAAACCGTCAAGTGAATGGATGAACGGGTGAACCGTCGGATGTATGTGATGAACGGACGAACCGTCGGATGAATATGATGAACGGACGAACCGTCGGATGAATATGATGAACGGACGAACCATCGGATAAATGTGTCGCTTCATTATCTCTGTCTATAAATAGAACAGAAAATCAGATGGAATGATCACTTTCACTTTTCAACATAAAGATGTCGTCTGGAGATGCATCCAAGAAGGCTGAGATCGCTCCGAAGGTTGAAGCGGTTGCTGAAGAACGTCCAGTCGAGCCGGCCCAGCCAAAGCAGACAGAGGCAGGCGAAGGTTCGTCTGCACCCAAGCCGCAAAAGGACATCTTGGACTTCCTTCTTGAACCAGGGAAGACAGAGGAAGAAGAGGCCATGAGGATGGCTGCTTGCAAGTTCTTGGTGGGTTCGAGCAAGGATGTTCTCAACTCTTTTGCTGATTATATTTTTGAGAAGGACGGCAGTGGTCCTCGTCCCAATTTTGAGAAGGATGATAGTGACTTTCCTTGATATTATGTACTATCATTCATGATGAAATAAAATGAACTTTTATTTATGAACTTGTCTGATCATATTTACAAGCAATGTCTTTTACATTTATACATAATACTTTTTGAGGAACTTGCCATTGATGGGCATCATTGCAATGAGTTGATAGGCTCCATTTGAAAAGACTTTGCTCACGATATATGGCCCCTCCCACTTCGCATCGAACTTGCCCTTGCTCATGTGAGTCATAGTCATAGGACGTCTGACGGTTAGAACGAGCTCTCCTTTTTGAAAGGCTCTGACCTTAACTTTGCGATTGAAGGTCTTCGAAATGCGGGCTTGGTATAACTCAATATGTTGTTGAGCCAATAGCCGTTTTTCGTCAAGCGCTTCTAATTCTTGGAGTCGGAGAAGGTCGTTGTTCTCTGTAGTGAGCTCATTGGCGATGGCAATCCTTAAATATGGAATTTGAAGTTCTAGGGGTAGAACTGCTTCACAGCCGTACACCAAAGAGAAAGGTGTACATCCTGTAGGGTTGTGGACCGTAGTACGGTAGGCCCAAAGATATTCCCCAAGCTTTTCACTCCAATTTTGTTTGTTAGTAGACACAAACTTCTTGAGGAGCTTGATGATAGTCTTGTTGAAAGCTTCAGCCAAGCCATTAGCAGCAGGATTGTAGGCTGTCGAAGCGACATTGTCAATCAGATGATCGTCACAGAACCTTGTGAACTTTTGGCTGATGAACTGAGGTCTGTTGTCATGAATGATTCATCGAGGTACACCAAATCTGTAGATGACATGATGTTTGACAAAATTGATGACACTGCTGGTCTTGACTTCAGCCAAGGGTATAGCTTTGGCCCATTTGGAGAAGTAGTCGGTTATTGCCAGTATGAACCGATGTCCTCTAGAAGAAGGAGGATTGATGGGACTTATAACGTCCATGCTCCAAGCTTCAAAAGGCCAGGAAACAGTAGTCGGATGAAGGAATTCTGATGATTGATGAATAAAATCTGCGTGGATTTGACAAGCTCGACATTTTCTTGCATATTCGATGGCATCAGATACCATAGAGGGCCAGTAGTAACCCATACATCGGATACGATCCTCTAGCTTAGGACCGGGTTGATGTGCTCCGAAGACACCGTCGTGAGCTTCACGCAATACTTGCTTTGCTTCATCACCAGCAAGACAGCGCAAGAGTAGGCCGTCATAAGTTCGTCGGTAAAGAGTTTTGGTGGTTTGATTGTAGTAGAATCGCAGAGACCGTCGACGAATGCTCGTAGCTTCCTTGGGGTCTTCAGGAAGTATATCATGAACTATGAAGTCAAAGAAAGGAGTTCTCCAATCTTCATTGATAACATTGGCTTCAGTGAGATTACTGAACTCAATATTACGATTGTTTTCGATGCAGAACAATTCCCAATTAGAGACAACCACCACCTGCTGTCTTTTGATAGGGATGGCTAAGACTGCTGCAAGATTGGCCAAAGCATCGGCTTCGGTATTGCAAGCTCGTCGGACATATTCGATGAAGAAGGCTTTGAATGATGTAGCCATGCTGATTGCCGCTTCATAGTAAGGTACTAGATCTTGATGGCGAACTTCATAGGTTCCTCTAACCTGGTTAACAACCAGCTTGGAGTCACCATAAACTTGAAGATATTCAATGTCCAGTTATTTAGCTAACTGAAGGCCAATGAGTAGAGCATTGTATTCTGCTACTTTGTTGGAGCAAGGTTCATCTAAGGAGTAGGCTCTTTGAATAGTTGACCCGTCTGGAGAAACAAGGACAACTCCAACTCCTGCAACAATGGCACTATTGGGTCCAATCCTGGATGCACCGTCAAATAATAGACGCCAGGTAGGAAATTCTTCGGAGATCATATTTGATTCCAATGTCTCGTCTGGAATTTTATCATAAAGTTTGGATGTCTCTGGGACAGGATGAGCTGCTAAGAAGTCAGCCAGTACTTGACCTTTGATAGACTTTTGAGGAACATATACCATGTCATATTGGGCTAACAGAATGGCCCATGTAGCCAGCCAAGAATTGAGTGTGCTAGGCTTCTTCATCAGTACTCGAAGAGGATTAACTCGGGATATGACATGAATAGTTTGGCCAATGATGTAATGCCTCGTCTTTTGGACAGCAAACATAAGAGCTAGGCATTCTTTTTCGACCGGACTATAACGGTGTTCGACACCAATCATAGTACGACTGAGGTAGTAGATGGCCTGTTCATGGCCTTCTTTGTTCTTTTGGGCAAGTAAAGCACCCAATGAATGATCCATAGCACGGACATACATTAAAAACGGTATGCCTGAGATCGGTGGCACCAAGACTGATGGGTTCATGAGATATCGCTTTATGTCGTCAAATGCTCGTTGACATTCTTCGATCCAAATGAAAGATACACCCTTCTTCATTAGTTGAGTAAATGGTCTGCAGCGTCCAGACAGATTCGAAATGAACCTCCTGATGTAAGCAAGTCGACCTTGGAATCCTCGTAGCTCTTTTAGGTTACGTGGAGGACGCATCTCTTGAATGGCTTTGATCTTCTCGGAATCTACGTGTATACCCTTAGAGGTAATGACGAAGCCGAGAAATTTGCCACTAGAGACACCCAAGAATGACTTGGTGGGATTCATTTTGAGTTGGTGTTGGCATATCAGATTGAAGATAGTTCTCAAGTCTTAGATGTGATCTTCCTTTAGACGACTTTTGACAGCAATATCATCGACGTAGCATTCGACAGTCTTGTGCAGATGATCTCGAAAGATAGTACTCATGGCTCGTTGGTAAGTTGCACCAGCATTCTTGAGACCAAATGGCATTACGGTATAGCAGTAGACTCCGCGAGGAGTGCGGAAAGAAGTGTGTTTTTTATCTTCAGGATTCATCCGAATCTGATTATATCCGGAGAATCCATCCATGAAAGATATTCTTTCGAACCCACATATGTTATCAATCATGACGTCCGTGATAGGAAGAGAAAATTCATCTTTTGGACAGGCTTCATTAAGATCCCGAAAGTCGATGTAGACTCAAACTTTTTTGATTTTCTTTAGAACTGGGACGACGTTAGCTACCCAATCTGGATGCTGCTCTTCTCAAATAAAGCCACAAGCGATGAACTTTTTGACTTTATCGTCGATTGCGTCTATCATTTTTGTCTTGAATCGCCGTTGTTGCTGTTTGACCGATTTTGCATTAGACAGAATATTCAATTTGTGAGTAGCAACTTTGGGATCTAGACCTGACATGTCTTCATAGCTCCAGGCAAAGACATCAATGTATTCTTGAATAAGAAGAATTAATTCTTGCTTATCTGCCTTTGGGAGGTTCTTGCTGATGAATATTGGACGAGGTGACCCGCTCTCTCCTACATCAGTTTGAACCATTTGATCTTTGGTAGGAGGTTCTCGTTGTTCGAATCGGAGTTCCCATTGGGTATCCATTCGTTGAGTCCAAGGATCTGTTTCAGAATTTTCTTCAATATCCTCGTCATAGCCTTCTGGTAGTTCAACGGAGACCATGTTAGAAGATACGATCAACCGATGAAATTGACCGATGCTTGTGTCAGAATCCCATGATCTGGAATCAGAAGAGTTAGAGCGCTCCTCACTATCGGATTCGGAGACTGCTGGGGATAATATCGGAGGTGAAGCATATCCGAGACCTCTTTTGGTCCTGCTGTAATACATCTCTGATTTTTCTTTCGGAACAGCCGTACGGATAGGAGTTCTTCTACCCTTACCGTAGTTGAGGCCATTCTTGAAGTCATAACCCATCTTTCGAATGATGTCTTTTGATTGTTGACTGTAACGACGAAGTTGAAGATGCTCCGTATCGTTACTTTTGTTATCATCCGTATAACTGAATTTTTGTTCTGGTCCTTTACTAAAAAGTATCGACCTCTCGCCTCTCTTTCGAGAAGGGACAACAAAGTATGAATCATCTGGGTGTTCGAGTAAGACTTCTGTTTGAAGAGACTGTACAACTCCCATTATAAATGACTGAAAGCTATCTAACATATCCAAATAGCACTTAGCATGATAAATGACATCAGTATACTGGAAATGAGATGCTTTTTTTATTGATTTGTACATCTATATTTACAATAGGACCTGTAGCCTTAGCAGGCTTGGTCAGATTGATTACAAGAGGGGGAGAAGAAGAACGTGGAGGAGGATTGGACTTATTACGACGGAGGTCGATAACAAGCGGCTTAGAGGAGGTGAGCTCCCTTTTATCCTTGTTATGAGATAAATCAATGACAAGTGGCTCAGAAGAGGTGAGCTGCCCTTTTTTCTTGTTACGACGTAGGTCAATAACAAGTGACTCAGAAGAGATGAGCTCCCTTTGATTCTGACCATCATCAGTTGGCTGCTTCTGGACTGGCAAGTGAATAGCCAGTAGTTTGGAGGATTGAGGACGAGAAACACGCCCTTTGACAGGTATGATGAGAGTATCATTAGGCACTACTTCTTGTTCTTCTTCAGTGTCCAGAGCCAGTACTACTTTCATGAACTCATCCTTGTACATACGAGCATCGTTGCAGTATGCTTCGACACCTTTGAAAGGATAGAGATCAGCAACCTCCTTTTGAACCTCTCCATTGTCATCGACATATTTGAAACATTGATGGAGAGTCGAAGGAACAATGTTATGTTCATGCAGGAATGGTCTCCCCAACAGAGCATTGTAAGAACAACCATGGTTGTCAATGATGTAGAAGGTCACCTTTGTGCGGAGATTGCCTATTTGGAGTTTTAGGCGAATCTTGCCCAGAGGCTCACTTCTTTCTTGATTGAACCCAAGGATGGTGGTGATTGTACTGGAAAGACTATGCACTGGGATCTTCAGTGCATCTAACATTATCTTTGGCATGATACTGAGAGCAGACCCTGGATCTATCAGAATACGATCGACTTTCATCGAGTCGACATATCCTGTATAGTATAGAGGACGGTCATGCCTATTATCTTCCATCAGCATGTCATCCTGGGTGAAGGTAATGTTTGGAATTAACTCCAACACACTATGACAATGGAGGCAAGAGACAGGCTCTGCCTTCGACTTCTTTAGAAGGGTTAAACAGGTTTCCGCCTGCATGGGAGCTTCACTCAGAGTTTCTCGAGTTTCTTTGGAGAGGCGCAAGAGCTCGAAGATTGACAGCCTAACCGGTGTATTGGCTAGTTGAGCCAAGATATCAAAGTTGTAAGGCTTCTCAAGTCCAGAAGGAGATGACTTCTTCAAAGGTTTGTCGAAGCGAACTTGTTGTTTGCCTTTGTCGGCTGCTGTCGGTTTGGGAAGAGTAGGTTCTACAACCGGTGAGGATGTAGTAGAAATATCCTCAGTGGAAGCAGGTTGTACTGGAGCAGGCTCAGAAGAAGAAGCAGGATTCTTCTGAGCTTCGGGATAATCCTTTAGATAAGCTTTCCCTGATCTGGTGCCCAGCAGAATTTTCTCGTCAACTATGGGGTCAAAAGACACCATATTACAGATTTTTGTTTTGCCCTTAGAGCGTTCTTTCTTCTTGGAGGAGGAAGAGGGAACTTCGAACTCTGAAGCAAGATCAGGATGAATCTACATAATCTCTCCATTGTCAAGAGATAAGGGGACGAGACCTTCGCTTCGTAGAGGAGGGAGATTATCGATCTCAAGAGTAGCTTTAGGGATATGGATGACACCGTGCTGTACCATCTGCGGAGGGAAGTCACCGAACTGAACTGAGACCATGTTTGCGGTAACAGTCTTCTCGTCTTGCTGCAAAGTGACAACACCAGTGTTGACTAGCTCCTGAATCTTGCCTTTGAGCATATAACATGCTCGAGTGGGATGCCCAATAAACCTGTGATACACACAGTATTTGGGATGATCAGTCTTACCGACCTCATCAGGCTTCTTGGGGTCTGGGAGTTGGAGCTTATTGCTTTTAATCAAGCAATCAAAGATGCTCACAGTGTCATTCTCGTCAAAGGAGTACTCTACTTTCGGACGAGGTTCCCTTGGTGGAGGGGCAGAAGGAGTAGAAGTAGACGTAGGTGGAGCTACGTTGACCACCAGAGATTCTTTGTTCTTCAAGTTGATGTTCAAAGTTTTTTTTTCCTTGCAGTTGTTCTGGCGATTACCACCACTCGATGTTTGGTGTTCATCCCGGTCGGGGTTAGACATGTGTACCCCTAGCTGCTTGAATTTGTCAGCACTAACTTCAGCTGCTTTAGCGTTGACAATGAAGGATGGCCAGTCTTGGAACTGAGTTGACCCCGTCCACATGCTGATGATAGGCAAAAGATTTGCCTTGCAGGTGTCTATAGTCACAGCGGCCAGAGTTCTAGGAGGCATCTTTAAAGCTTCTCGGCGGAACCTTTCAATGAAACTCTCAGCGGTTTCATTATGTCTTTGTTTGATTTTATTAAGGGCTGACATGGTCATGTCATTGATCCCCTCATAGAATCGTTCCAAGAAGATTTGTTTTAGACCCGAGAAAGAAGTGATACAGCCATCGGGCAAGCTCCTGTGCCAATCGTATGCCACACCGGCTAAACAGCCGACGAATACCCTGGTAAGAAGAGCGTCATTTGGCTGAAGTTGGACAGTCATTACCTCAAAGTGGTTAATTAACTGACTAGGAGAAGTGCTGCCATCAAACAGAGAGATTGTTGGAATCTTGTACTTTGGAGAAAATGGGACTTCCTTCCATTCAACTGGGTAGGGTTATTTGATCCCCAACCTCTGTAAATTGTCCTTCTCTTTGAAGGCCTCAAATTGAGTGTGCAGGAGTTTGACAGCTTCATTAGCATCCTTCAATGATGTAGAAGGAGCAGGCTAAATAAGAGTATTAGGGGGAGGAACATTGTGGTAAGCACTACCCCCAGCACCCGATTGACTGGGAGTGGGTTGAATTTGTACATGAGGTATTTGAGGAGATGCTACCCCCGGCCCTGTATTGACAGGCACCGACGATGCTATGATCTCAGAATTTATAGCAGGTACAATCGGTGGTACTGTATGTTGGGCCACGATGATAGAATGCATACTTACAACCATTTCGGCCATGGTCTTCAACTTGTCTTCTAGCGCAGCTATTCGTTGTTCTTGTCTAGCTGAACTGGAAGCATCTGGGTCTTCAGTGACAACATAAGTTGTCACTTCTCTAGGTACAGTGGAAGACACTGTCTGTTCCGAACTTTCACTGTATGCATCATAGTCGAAGAAAGAATTATCTCCTGAGTGAGAAAGAGGAAGATGACCAGAAGGATCTTGAAGATTCCTTTGACCGATTGCATCTCGACTTCGGGATCTGGTATATCGAAATACTCCTTTCGAAGATTCTTGGAGTAGATCTAAATACCGCTGGCTTGGCTTGCGAGGCTTGCCGTGCTTGGAGCACTTTCTACCCCCAGTGTCTCGGGAAGTCATGTTGACAGAGGCGTACAAAACTTCGTCTTCATCTTCTGACATTGGTTCAGACGTTGCAAAATTCAAACGATCGAAGACAGATCATTTTGTTGTCTGACAGCAACACTTGATGACAACCTTGTGATTACAATGGTGTCCAAATGGTTGTACTGGAGGTGTTGAGATTTTGTCCCATTTTTGCTTGAGGTGTTCTCGGAGATCGGGAACAATGACGGGATGAGAAGAAGTTCGAGGGATATGTTCTTTGACAACATTCAGAACATGGTTCCGGTTCTTCAAATATTTTGTCCCTTGAGTGTACAGGGAAGTACTCATTTCATTAGCATAGGTGTCAGGATTTTTGATCCTGAAAGTTTGCCTCTGATACTGGTTGGTCTTCGGCATTGGCTGTTTGCGTTTCGTCGAAGTTGGTCTACTGAGATAAGTTCTTAGATCAGCAAATTCACCCCTAGGGGTTTCCGTCTAAGACACCCACAATTTTCCCTGTTTTGAGCGGAATATCTTGAGAGTTGGAAGATCTTGGAATTCTGCTACCGGAGGAGGCAGAATACCTCTTTGATCAGTACACCTCCCTTTGGCAAGGAGGGAAGAAGAACTCTTGTTGGAGAGAGTTCTTGTACTGATTGGTGCCGGAGCACATTCAGATCGATCTTCTACGGTAAAAACTAAGGAAGACTGAGAAAAGACAAAAGGACCTTTTCCTTTGTTTTGTGAAGAAGGGTTAGCTAAAGAGCGTTTCCCTCTGTTGTCTTCCAAATCGTGAGACGAGGAATTTTGAGAAAAAACCAACGGGCCTTTTCCTTTATTCGGAGGAGGAGGAGGAATAGTCAACAGACTACCCCCAGTGGATTGCGCTGGAGCAACAGGGTATTTGGAAAGAGGAGCAGAGTTTTTTCCTTTGCTGTGAGAAGAAGAGAGATTAGCCAAAGGGTTGTCCCTCTTAGACTACGCTGGCACAGTTTGCACAGGGGTTGAAGTGGCTGTTGGCGCCTTGGCAGGTTGCGCATGAGCAACTCTGGCAGAAGGTCTTCTGGCCACAGTCACAACAGATTGCACAGCAGGAGTCTTGACTTCAGAGTGCTTGAGTTGCACTCTGGTTGCTGGAGTGGTGGACTGCGCAGGCAGAGTTGCAGCCAACTGCGCCAGGGGAAGAGGAGTCTTGCACGTTGACAGAGCAGCAAAGGAAGTGGTTTGTGCACTGGCAAGGGGAGCAGTATACTGCGCATGGGCAGTAGCACCAGACTGTGCAGCAGTTTTAGGAGCAGAGACAGCAGACTGCGTAACAGTTTGCGCAGAGGATTGTGCAGAGGACTTTGGAGTCCACACTGAACAGACTTTGCTCTTGGCAGAAGTCGCAGTGCGACGAGTAGTCCCGGAGTTGATCATCGCCTCGTAGACTGTCTGGTTGACCTTTACAACCAGCGTCTTCTGCGTATTTCCGATAGATGCAACGTCACATTGAGTTTTTACTTCCTCGTCGGAGGAGAAAGTCGTCCCCAGCAGAGTCGTCATTTTGTTTGCAAAGACAAAAGTTGTTCTTTATTTCACAAACTTTGTAAGAAGATTATAAGAATTCTGGAAAAGTACAACTATAGGAATCCGATCTGAAGACGATTGCTTTATCCCTTGGACGATGTGAACTTTGAAGATGGTAGCCTCTGAAGAATGCAGCAGCACTTTGGCAAGAACTCCTGATCTCTAGTGATGATTCTGATCTGATCTGGGATGATCTAGGCTTGATAATGAAGAATTGAAACTCTATTTATAGAGTTCTGGAAATAACTAATTTTTAGTTATTCTGAATTGCGTAGGATGGATTGCGCAGACATTGGACTGCGCAAGCAGCAAACTGCGCAAGCAGTTACTCGATCGTGGACCAACTGTATGAGATGCGTGGCATTGTTTGATTGAAATGCGCTTGGTCGTGTACAGACGGTTGCCACGTGGTGAGCAATTGATGGCATGTAGGCCACGTGTAAATTGTCAGTTGTCTTGATGGAGTGCACCACATGAACTGCGCTGGCTTCAGACTGCGCTAGGATTGAATTGCGCTGCAGAGAGTCTGGCAGATTGCGCTGGCTGTACAGCTGTCCTCGAGCGCTGTACTGCACGATAAACGAACAGTTTCCTCGTTCTTCGGGCTGTCAGCTGTCAGAAGATCTGATTTTCTGTCAGATAATGATGACGAGGCCACGTCAGCTTGCGCACTTGGATGTGTGCACAATTCAGCTTGTGCACTTGAGTTGCTGCACAATCTGTTTCCTGCGCAGTTCACTTGAAGGATGCACAATTTGATTTTCATGACTTCTTTGATGGATGCAACTTAATTTTTAGGACCTACAGGGGGTGGCAGTCCTGATACTGATACTCTGTACATAAAAAACAACAATTCATCACAAGTACATAAACAACAATAATTCATCACAACTACATAAATATTCCACATCCAACTTAAGATTCATCACAATAATCTAACTACAATAATTCATCCCAATAATTCATCACAACTACAATAATTCATCACAACTACTTAAGTTTTAAAGATTCCACATCCAAATTAAGTTTCAAACAAGTACATTACTATTCCACATCCAACTTAAGTTTAAAACAAGAAAAATATCCAGATCCAACTATATATCATGTCGAGCCTTTGAACGAGACTCCCTATTGTTCATGAAGGGGAAGTCGACCACGTCGTCGATACGATCAAGCTTGTTGGCGACCGCGACACTAGTGTCACTTTGGCAAACCTCTTCGAGGTTCGGGCGCTGGTTCAAAAATTGTTATCGGACGCTCGAGAGGACATCCCGCACGTTCCTTCCGCTTTGACGCGGTGGGCCGTATTCTTTTGTTAGCGGCCAGTGGACTATATGACAACATACAGTTATTAAATAATAGAAACAGAAATAGGACATGCAGTTATCTCCCGCATATGAGCATCATGCAGTTACCCACCCCCATATGTCATTACAGTAGGACTGCCAGGCATGTGGCAGTCCTAATGTAAATCAGGACTGCTATAGTCCTGGCAGTCCTCTTTCACAAGAGGACTGTCAGAACTGTGGCAGTCCTGATTTACATTAGGACTGTCACATGCCTGGCAGTCCTACTGTTATGAGACCCGAACTGCCAAAACGAGATGCTAGTTTGTCGTATTTCTAGGGTTAGGGTTTTAACATAAAATGTGGGTTTCTTGTGTTCAAAAATTAGGGAAGAGAACCATAAAGAGACTCTAAACCTATTTTATCAAAACTTTTTCAAGAATTAAAAACATTCTAGGGTTTTGAATAGAATATACAAATTTTTTGAAGAAATTAGGGAAGAACGTACCTAGATTTCGGTTGCTTTGACTTGCGTGTCATCTCTTCGAATCTACGAAGGTTGTGGAAGAAATCTTGGTGGAGGAATTGGGAGTGGAGTGGTGGAGAAGAAGAAATTAGGGTTTTAGGAGAGGGAGAGGAAGAGAGCTCTTTTTTTCTTCTTGAGGAGAGAGTGTAGAATGACAAATGAAATGAAATGAAGGGTTTGGGGGGTTGGGCTGCCCCAAGCAAATTTTGGGTGCCCCTAGCAAATTTTCCACCTTCTTGGGCTGTCCCCAAGTAAGTGATGCCCCCAAGCAATTTTGGTAGTGCCCTTAGAAAAAAACCTAAAAAAAATAATTTGAGTGGCATCCCACTTGGTTGGCCTATTTATGCGGTACCCCCCATATTGTTTTCTATATGTATAAGTAGTCCCACTCTGACGGAAAATGTCACTTTTGACGGTCAACAGGGTTTGACCGTTAATTAATAATGAAAATACTCTCGTCTTCTCCCAAACTCAAACCAGCCCCGCCGCTGTCGCGCCCCAACCTCCGCCCCGCCGCTGCCGCGTTCATCACTACCACCACCACCACTACCACCACCTTCACTATCACTATCACCACCGCCACCACCGCCACCATCATCACTATCACCACCACCACCACCACCACCACTAACACCACCACTGCCCTGTGCCCCCGTTCCATTCTGTCCCCCTCCGCCCCCTCTCCCATCCCACTCCGCCCCCTCCCCCACTCCGCTCTGCCCCCCTCCGTCCCCCCCAGCAGCCAGCAACAGCAGCAGCGGCAACCAGTACCAGCACCAGCAGCGGTGGCAGCAGCCAGCAGCAACGACGGTGGGCAGCGGGGGTGAGGAGGGGGGTGCGCTCGTCGGAGAGGGGAGGGCGCTCACCGGAGAGGAGGGGGAGGGAAAAAATTGGGTTCGGAGAAGAAGACAAATAGGAAGATGGGCATTTTCGTCTTTTTTTAATGGTCAAACATCGTTGACCGTCAAAAGTGACGTTTTCCGTCAGATGTGGGACTACTTATACATATAGCAAACAATGTGGGGTGCACCGCATAAATAGACCATCCAAGTGGGGTGCCACTCAAATTGTTTCTAAAAAAAGGACTATATATAACGATTTTATATATAAATGTTGTAATAGGCCAAAAACTCACAATTCCCGTTGTATTAGGGGGTATGTCTAAAATTTTATAACACTTTTATATAGAGCGTTATAATAAAAAAATAAAAGCGTTATAAAAAAGTTTGTTTTTCTTCTAATGACTATGGCGGTGACGAAGGATTCCCTAGCGGTGATGAAAGATTCAAACCAAAATCAAATTAAAAAAACATGTCAAGATAGGGAGAAAGAATATGCATGAAGTACCTACGACGTGATGAAGAATTCCCTGGCGGTGATGAAGGATTCGAACCAAAATCAAATTAAAAAAAAATCCTTTGTCAGGAGAGGGGGAAAGAAGAGGATAAAGTACCTATGGCGATCGAGAGACGAGGAAAGAAGAGGAATTCCTTTTTCCTATCAGTCGAGAGAGGGGGGAAGAAGAGGATTCCTTTTCCTGAGTCGTTTGGGGAGGAAAAAGTACCCGAGAGAGAAAACTTAGGTAAGAGGGAAAGTGAAAATTTTAACTTGTTACTCCCGAAACAGATCTTTTGATGGAAAATGGAAATCTTGATCTCTTATTTCCAGAGAGACAAAAAATTCGTTCTCCTAAGAGAGAGATGAATACTCGTTCTCAACCGAAGTTGATGCAATGAGATGAATGATCGCTCTCAACCGGAGTTGATACAATGATATGAATAATCGCTCTCAACTGGATTTGATGCAACGACTTTGCTGGGGTGATAAAGATCACCGTTGCTCAAAGCAAGATTCGCCCGATTGCGATATGCTCTCAGGAATTAGCAAGTTTGAAATAACTTCTGGAACGCTCGCTGTCACCTCCTTTACAAACTCGAAGAACTCCTTAGGACTTCAATGGCGGCGGCAGCACTTCTCTCTTCGTCTCTTTATTTTAGAGTTAGTCTTTAATGAAGGCACAAAGAGAGTATTTATAGAGAAGGGTCAAAACCCTAATCCTATTCATGGTCGTAACTGATTACGAAAAGATAGAAGCGAATAATGGAAAGATTTGAATGAATTAAATTCAAATCCCATAAAGATCAGATCTGATCAATAACTCAATCTTTCCATAACCACTCAAATCTTCCAATCAGCCACATCATACGCCACCTGTGCCCCATAGCCACTTAGCCCGTCAACCTGCGCGCGTAGCCCACAGTAGCCCGTAATACCTGCGCCGCAGCCCGTAATACCCAGTGCCGCAGCATCTGCATGCCTGCTGTGACTGCGCTGCGCCTGTGCTTCGACTCGCGCAGAGACGAGCGCACGAGCGCTTCAACTGCGCACAATGCGCCGATGTTGACGTGCTAAGTGCAAAGTGTGCCAACAAAATGCCACTTTACGCCCTTGAGCCCGAGTACGAGTCTGAGTCGCTAAGCCCCTTCGGGGCTTAGCTCCATAAGGGAATTATCCCATGAGCATGACAAAAAGCATTAATGCTTCTTTGTTGGTTTAGCCTTTTCCACTAGAAAAATGCTCCCACATGGCACCCATGTGATCTCTCAACACAAGCTAAGCTTTATATAGAGATACCATCTATTTGGTTTTTCTAATGTGGGACTATCTTTCTAGTTTCTAAAGCAAAACATCAATAATCCCCCACATATCTCTATATATGGGTTGAGCATTTCCCACAATGACTATCCATCAGGCATTAGGATAGATGTCGCTATGACCTGAATATTCTCGCATGGGTTAAATGACAGCATGATACAAGAATGGACTAAGCCTTGAATTCTGCACCATAACTACAATTTTTTCCACTCACATAATGAATCAACTGTGCTTTCTAGCTGCACATTAAAGGCCTTGTGCCATCCTGGTTTCAGTATATGTATTTTGGGTATCTACAAGATTTTTCTCAAGAGACGGCCTACATCTCTTTCCATACACTCTAGGTAAGTTCTTTTAAAGAGTCTTTGGCATAAAGCATTTTGCTTCCTTGCAGTGCTACACCGCTATGACATGGCCCGAAGCCGAGACCCTGTCTTATGTGGTGTCATACCACCTGTAACATGAGGCCCAGCCTCTTTGTAGTGCCAAACTATCCAGCATGAAGCCTTTCGCTTCCTTGCGGTGTTACGCCGTCGTGACATGGCTTGCAAAGCCGAGGCACTGTCTCATGTGGTGACGTCACCCACTGTAACATGAGGTCCAGCCTCTTTGTAGTGCTGCCTACCACTCTTCATCATACAATGTTAGACCCTTTTGCCTATGTGCGGTGCTACGCCGCTGTGACTTGGCTCGAAGTCGAGGCTTTATCCTCACTAGGTACCTCATGTAGTGTCACCCTACTATAGCTTGGAGTATTGCACTCCTTTATAGTGTTGTGCTACCCGTACTTCCTGTAAAGTACGCCAGACATCCCAGATGCTCGAGAACTCATTAAGGCTTTCAAGTCATCCTGTAATGCCCGTATTTCGGAATACGTATTTTAATTAGGCTTATATGTATTTTGGACCTGTATTTTATTTTTTCGAATTTTGGCCTGTAATTGTATTTTGGCTCGACTTACGGATTTTGGTTTTCTCGTAAATTGGGTTTTGATCTTGTCACGACCCGCACCTGTTTTTCGAATACGAAGCGTGTCCAAGCCCAGCTACGTATCGAACGGACTCCAGCCCGATTCGAATACGTAAACGCTGTCAAGGCTATGGTATACTGCCAAATCATGGCAAACAAATCTATATCTCAATCCACAATAAGAATATGAAACATGAATGAACACTATGGGTCGTGGTCTGCAGCCCACTAGCATATATGTCCGATTAGACTATAAAAAATGATATGAGTCTATAAATGTAACTAACAAGAAAAGTATATCATGATAAGGAACATAAGGCACGAGCGGATAATAAACATGATACAATACCTGAATCCAGCAAGAACCGCAAATCCTCTGCCATCCAGAACTACTAGCTAACTCCATGCAATCGCTAAACCTGAAGAGATCATCAGGTCCTCAGAGGACATAGCAAGATACATAATATACATGCCTATCTAACAGTTTTATCATGCGGGAGAAAATAAACAAGGAGAAACAGGAACACGACAATGACTACGAACACGAACACAAACTCGAACGCGAACACGAACACAAACTCGAACACACGAACACCAGAACAACTACGTATAAATGAACTGCCGGATGAACGATAATCACGAGATCAATGGAAGAAACCAAACCCTTATCCCGAGTGTGGACTCACGGGTTTGAACTAAACACTAACCCTCGTCCTGAGTGTGGACTCTCTGGTTAGTTCACGGCAAGTCACCCTCGTCCCGAGTGTGGACTCTCTGGTACAAATACTACATCCCCGTCCCGTGTGTGGACTCTCTGATGTAAACACCCTCGTCCCGAGCATGGACTCTCTGGTGCAAGTCAAGTCAAGTCAAGTCTACACCCTCGTCCCGAGTGTAGACTCTCTGGTGCAAAT
Organism: Iris pallida; assembly: GCA_029216955.1. Lineage (NCBI taxonomy): Eukaryota > Viridiplantae > Streptophyta > Magnoliopsida > Asparagales > Iridaceae > Iris > Iris pallida. The sequence goes on from JANAVB010027400.1 coordinate 1,824,020, forward strand.
AATTGACATCCTAGTCCCTGGCGTGGACTCACATATGTAAACAGATCAAGAAAAACACCCTCGTCCCGAGTGTGGACTCTCTGGTGCCAAGGAAACAATGTCAAAGATTTAGCAGTTCACTTACACGTACTCGTTCTATGACACGACTCAAGCAAGGTACTGACGAGAACTCCAAATGTGAAACACAAGGCCAAAACATGAACATGGCTATAAACAATAAAAACAACTCCACAGAAAATAACACGAAAAGCACATGTCCATAAACAATCAAATGACTAAAAAACGAAAGAAAATGCATGTAAGTAAAACTGTAGAGGAAGGCAAGGTATACTTGCCTGGGGTTGCACGAAGAACCAACAATGTAACTCCAATCAATAAGTCAGAAAGTCCAAGTCATCACAACTGTCTCCGAAAGCTGAAACAAATAATGCCAACGTTCTCAGAATAGTCAAATTAGCTAGGATTGCCTGTCCTTAAGTCCAATTCTGGACACAGGGGCAAAACGGTAATTTTGGGCAAAAATGATGTCCGTCGTTGGACCCATTTTGCACCGAAAAGCGTGCCAAAGTCAATGGTCTCTAAAGTCGTCAAACTATATGTCTACGAATCTGGTTTTTCGATACGAACCCAACCGTGTGTCCAGAGTTGGATTTCGGCGGACCGTGCACAAAATCACCCGTTGAGTCGGACCGTAGGGCCCGCAAAACGATGATTTTATCAACAGTCTCAGAATCGGACCAAACTTGGCATACAGGACCAGAAAAATGATACGGTCCTATTGGCGCAAGTTTCATCTCGATCTGACGAGCGTGCACAAAGTAATTGAAAAATTTGTACAGAGGCCGATACGAGAAATTTCGACGGATACGCATCAAATTCGTCGCGCACATGCGACCAATTTGAATTTCGTCAAATCCCACACGACCACGAAGCCGATATGCAGCTTTTGATGCTTTCTGTTCGCGACCACGTCGCCCGGTTTGGCGGAACACACGTCGTGTGGATGAGTTTTCTAGTTTTGGAAACTGTTTTAAAACATATTTTTCTCGAACTTTGAAAACTGATTTCTTTGCACACAGTTGATAAAATTCGAAACTACAAATTAGGTTATAAAGCCCTACGTGTTGTCTAAAAAGTTGTTCAAATAGATTTCAAAAATACTTATTATCCTGTTAGATTTTTCTCTTCCAAAACAGGATATCGAGTTTGGTTGTGTCCTGTCTCTGGACAGATTTTTCTCTGATTTTCGTGGCGATTCTTGATCAACCTAATGAGTGATAACAAAATCTCCTTGAAGGGGGTTATAGTCCTATAGGTTGTCTACGTGTAGAATCTTGAAATTCGAAAAACAATCGAACAAGGGGGAAGAAAACTTACGTCGAAGTTGCTGTTGCATCCTGCTGCTGCATATTGCTAATCCCTCTGTTTTCCCGCGCGCACTGTGTCTCCGGCGGGTCGTGGCCACGCGCGGCGGTGCCCAGGGTGGCGTGCGGCTACGCCAAGGCTTGGTCGGCGCTGGGTTGGTATTTTAGAATTAGGGTTTACCTCTCTTCTTCTCTCCCTCTCTCGATAATCTTATTATACTGAACAGAGTCGGGGCTCTGTTGCTAACAGTATGCAAATAATTGCTCGGCCTGGGGATGGCTCTGTGGGCCTGGTATCATTGTTTGGGTCGGTTTGGGTTAGCCGTTGGGCTGCTGTTCAGCTGAAAGGTTGGGCTGGGTTAGTCGGCCTGTGGGCTGGCTGATAGGGGCTTAATTAATTTAGTGCATATATATATATATATTTTTTAGTGTATATATATATATATATATATATATATATATATATATATATATATATATATATATATATACACACACATAATTAGTTAAATACCTATGTATATACATATACATATATATATGTACACACCCATATACATATATATATATATATATATATAATACATTTATATATAAATACATAAATACACATATACAATGTATATATATTTATATATAAATATACATGCACACACATATATACACAACATGTATATATGCATATATATAATAAATTATAAGTATATTTGCATGCTCATATAATCAATATATATATATATATATATATATATATATATATATATATATATATATATATATATATATATATATATATATATATATATATATATATATATATAAAATATATATATATATATATATATATATATATATATATATATATATATGTATATATATATCCTAGTATTTATATATATATATATATATATATATATATATATATATATATATATATATATATATATATATATATATATATATATATATATATATATATATATATATATATATATATATATATATATAAATACTAGGATATATATATAAATACTAGGATATATATATATATATATATATATATATATATATATATATATATATATATATATATATATATATATATATATATATATTTTATACCTATATATTTATACCTATATATTTATACCTATATATATATATACCACAAATTTCATACGGACTATACAATATTATAAATATAATCAATATTAATAATAATATCTAATAGTAACAAATATATTTATTTAATCACCACATAAATAATAAAATAATAATAACATAATTAAATGGTGGTTTGGTGAATCCATACTATTCACCTTTATCCGGGTCCAGAGAATTGTACAATTATGGTGAAGCAATATTTAATAATAAATACCAACTTTTGTATAATTATTTAAATAATTAAAAATGCATATCGATACCTAAATAATTTAGGAAATAATTGTATACACATAAAATATGCCTACATGGTCGTCTTTGGTCTCACTACATATCTACAAAGGCTTGGAGTCGGTTCGGGCTCAGCTCGGGCTAAATCGACACAAACGGGTCTCCTACAAGTCAATAAATATAATAATAATTAATTAAACTATTTCTAATGTTCATGCTATAACTTGGCCTGGTTTTCCTAGTTAGGACACACCGATGGCTTGGCACTCCCCTACCATGGCTAAACACTAGTCAAAGTACGCTACTGCACTATCCGTGCCATGATTCCTAGTCACCTTGTACTTCAAATCTCAACCATGGCTAAAATCATCTACTGTAATAATAACTAAATAATTATTTATAAAATCTAAAAATTACCATCTAAATCAAATAAATAATAGAAAAAAATAATTCAAAAATTTCCGGGAAGGGGAGCTACAGACCTGGCATGGTTTTATTCTTGTGGAGAAGGGTTTGGTTTGGTTTGCATTGGATTACCTTAGTTAACCTCCACCCTCAACACAACACACCCTCCCTCATTAAAATCCCACCTAACTTTCTTTCTCCTCATAACTTCCATTAATTTTCTCCATCTTCTTCTTCCTTCCTCCACCAACACCATAGGCAAGTGCACCTTGCCACCAAATAAGTACCCTATTTTATTTGTCCATTAGCTAGATTAGGCCATGGTGAACAACATTAGAACTTGGCATTTTGTGATTTGGAGTTTCCATTTTTCTAGATCTAAATTTTAACCATTTTTGGATTTTCTTGGTTTTGATCTATTAAACTTAGATTTTTCCCTGTTTTGAGGCTTCCATGTGGAAGAGAATTCAATTTTACACAAGTTAGAACTTTGAAAATCCAAATTTGGTTTTGTTTTGGCTAAATTATGAAGATTGGAAATTTGGAGTTCTTGGGGTTTCCTCTCGGCTTGGTGGAAAAGATAATCCTCGGCCAGCGCTCTTTAGCGCATGGCCGAACTACGCTAACTCCTCGGCCAGCGCTTTGCGCTGGGCTGACCTGCGCTGGCGCTCCTTAGCTCCAGCGCCTTCCTTCTATTGGCGCACTTGACTGCTGCGCAGCTCGCTCCCCAGCGCGCTTGACCTCAGCGCAGCTCACTCCCTGCGCGGCTTGGCTCCAGCGCAACCCAACTCTAGCGCAACCAGACCCAGCGCAACTCGCTCTCAGCGCAACCCGACCCAGCGCAACCCGACCCTAGCGCAACCCAATCTCAGCGCAGTTCATCCCCCTGCGCAGTCCGTTCCCCTAATGCAATCTGATTCCCAGCGCAACCTACTTGCCCAAGATGGTTTGGTTTTATTTCCTTGGACTTGGCTTCTTTTTCGTGGATTGAAGTTTTGAGATCTTGTTTCACCCAACACGACTGTCTTGACCTAACACGACCTGGCACGGTTTTCGGTGTTTTGCTTATGACTAGTACGTTTTTCATGAATTCTGTGATTTATGATTCTAGTACTTTCTGATCTTCTTAGTAGTGATCCGATGGGGTGCGCTCTTAACTTGTAACCTATGATTCATAATTAATCTTGGTACTGATAACTTGATAGTGGCCCGTGGCGGCGCACTCCTGACTTGTAACTTGTAACTTGACTTGACTTGATGTTGTTACGATGGCTAACTTGCCTCATATAATCAACTCTGACTCCGTGGGTGTTCATTCTTATTGCTTCGTGCAATCCACTTTTCTTGTCTTGCATCATGTCTAGGACGTGACTCCCTGGTTACCACGGTCAGAGATTCACACTGAATATGGATTAGGCTAATGGCTAGATCAAACTATAGTTCATGGAGAATTTTCAGTCACAGGCGATCTCATTATCTGGACGCTTTAAATGGACTTGTAGCCTGCCGACGAGTAGGACACATTTCCAGCACACTGTCATGTGTTGCACCCTCTAAGTCACCTAAGGGTATATCGTCTTCTGGGCGATGTACCCAACCATACTCTCAACCCGCGGAAGGATAACTGGATAGTCTGCAGGGCTTGGGACTGGAAGATTCTCGTTTGCATCTTGTTAGTAATTAGGCTTGTGATAACCCTAGTTAGTTAAGTAGTAAGCCGTAGTATTTGCTTGGCAGCTTGTGAATAGATGGTGTCCAGCCTTGTTTAAGTCTCGTCTAGTCCCAGTACCTGGTACTCCTGTACATGATTGTTTTACTTATCTTTAACAATAAATGGGTAGAGACAACGTGCTATTCAGGTGAAGGATTACAACCCCGGTCCTTGTTTGGTTTAAGGGTTATAATCTGGCTCCCGGAATGGTTCCACGTCCCTAGTCGTTTATTATCCTGATGTACTCTTTATTACTTGTACTTTTCTTTTATTTTTTTATGTTCTGATATGCTGGCTTTGTTCTTATTTCGTGGCATCCTTGTGGCACTTGCTCTTTCTAGGGTTTGACCCAGCTGGTTTTGTATGGCCAGATTTCGGAGCAGCACCCGAGGATCTACCGAACCTCCAGCCCAATGGTGGCGACTAGAAGGAACCCGGGCTACGAGTGGGTTTTTCATTTTGTTTCACTCACTACATTGTAAAATTATTTTTTTGAGGCGTTTAGCCGACGAGCACCTGTTAGCTTGGTGCATATTTACTTACTGTCTGTCTACGGGCTGTAAACATGATTAACAAATCCTAGGGTTGATCATGTATGACTTAACTCTTGCTAGTCCTCGCATTTTGTATGACTAGCTTCATGATCAGCTGAATATATAATATTTGGGATGCCTTTTATTGTATATTTGGTGATCTAACATCTTTTAACTATATTACTTGCTTGCGATTGAGACAATAGGCTTGACCTTAAGAGACCGTTGGCTTGTAGTAAACCCTCATATCTAGACAGTCGTGACCGTATAGCGAGGTGGATTCTATTCAATAAACGTAGCTGGCTATGTACGCCCCCGCTCTCCAGTATTCTGGTTCTGGGGCGTCACATGGTTTAAGTGGTGGCCCATGCAGGTCTTGTAAATCAATATATGTGAGGGTTTACCGGATAGATGTCTCAATCAGTATTCTCTCTTGATCTCTGCTCGTATCTTCAAATCCCTGAGAATCTTGACCTGATAACATGCTTGTCTCGTTGATATGTCCTGGTCCTTCCTTATTTGTTTCCTATGTCGTCTTCTTCAGCGACATTGTTCTTGGACCTGCCGATCAGCAAGGCGGAGCAACTCCCGTGGACCCGCCGCAACCCGGAGATCAAGCCCAGCATTCCGGAGTAGCCTCCAGAGTTGTGCCTACTGGAGAAGAGCCACCAGTTCAGCCCGTCCAACCCGCCGAGTCTGATGATGGCACCTTGGTAGGTCTCATCATGACCTTGATAGCTTTCCAGGATCGTAGAGGAGACGCCTTGCACCAGGCAGTGGCAGATGCTTTAACCAGAGGCGGTCATCCGGGGAACAGCGCGACCAACAGCTTCAAGCGCTTGAATCCTCCATTCTTCGACGGCAGCGAAGATGCGATTGCCGCGGACGCTTGGCTTCAGGATATCGAGGTGGTTCTGGAAGCAGCTAGGACACCTGAGAATGAGAAGGTGGCGATGGTACGCCTACAATTGCTAGACTTAGCTTGCAGTTGGTGGGCGGCACAGGCCGTGGGATTAGCGGTGCCAGTTACTTGGGCGGTGTTTAGAGAAAGATTCTAGACGAAGTATTTCGATGCTGTGGCTCGGTACGACATGCAGACGAGATTTACCAACTTGAAGCAAGGAGGCAGAACGGTCGACGGTTATGCATCTGAGTTTTCTAGACTCAACGGTTCCAGCAGGGACTGCATTTGGAGAACTTGTTGGCAGTTGAGCAGTTCGAGCACCAGACGTTCGATGCAGTATTGAGGGCAGCTAGGAGGTACGAGTATACCTCCCAGAGGATCGTGGATAGGACCGTAGGTAGAAAGCGGTCCCACAATCAGATGCATCAATCATTAGCTCCAGCCACGGCAGCAAGGGGTTTGACCATTGGAACTCCGAGGCGGGCGGCCTCAGTAACGTCAGTTCAGCATTCAACCCTGACGTACCCGTAGAAGCAGACTTCCGCGATAAAATATTTTCGTTGCGGGAAGCCAGGACACGTGGTGGCAGATTGTCGCAGGGCGCAGGGATTGTGCCTGGCTTGTGGAGCGACAGATCACAAGTAGGAGCCTGCCCGAATAGGGGTAGTTCGTCCTCTTCCAACCTAACCAGTCCATCGGTTAGGGGACCAGCACCTATGCAACAGCAGCAGTACCCGAGGCCATTGTTGCCTCAGGCCCAGGCGTTTCATCAGCAGAACCAGCAGCAGTACACCCAAGCCCAAGTGCAGAGTAGGCAGAGAGGTTTCCAGCAGAGGGGACCCGCAACCAGAGGACAAGGTCAGGCAATGATGATGGCGATGGCAGAAGAGGTTGCACCAGGTAAGGTAGTGGCAGGTACTATTCTCGTCAACTCCTCTCCAGCATCGGTATTATTTGATTCTGGTGCATCGCATTCATTCATTCTGCACGATTCACGACACGGATAGGATTGGAGCCCGAGTCATTATCAGTGAGGCTCAATATACTTACTGGTAATGGTCTTGTGGGAGTAGATCGTGTGTTTTTCTCGTGTCGGATCATAGTTAGCGGTAGAGAGTTTCCCGCTAGATTCATAGAGTTTCCTATGGCAGACTATGATGTAGTCTTAGGCATGGATTGGTTGAGGAACTAGTATTCTAGGATAGACTGCCATGTTGGCAGGGTTGTCTTTAGTATTCCAGGTGAGCCAGAGTTTTCATTTTTCAGAGGCGCAGTGGAACCATCTTCCCCAGTATTGCGGATGGCAGTAGCAGCAGTACAGTTACCCCGGATAGTTAAAGAGTTTCCAGATGTCTTTCCTGAGGAACTTCCAGGAATGCCGTCAGAGAGAGAGATCGAGTTCATTATAGACTTGATCCCTGGGACAGTACCAGTATCAGAGTGAGTCTACAGGATGGCGCCTTCAGAGTTGGAGATTTTGTACAAGATGATTGAAGAACTCAGGACCAAGGGATTCATCCGTACAAGTGGATCACCTTGGGGAGTCCCGATGCTTCTTATGAAGAAGAAGGATGGTACGTCCAGGTTATGTGTAGATTATCGTACCTTGAACTCAGTGACAATCAAGAACAGATACCCTCTCCCGAGGATAGATGACTTGTTTGATCAACTCAAAGGGGCTTCAGTGTTCTCGAAGATAGACTTGCGGTCAGTTTACCACCAGATCAGAGTCAGAGAGCAGGACATCCCGAAGACAGCATTCAGATCTAGGTATGGGCATTGGGAGTTTCTTGTTATGCCATTCGGAGCGACCAATGCGCCAGCTGTATTCATGGACCTCATGAATCGCATTTTCATGCCTTACTTGGATTGGTTCGTGATCGTGTTCCTAGATGATATCCTGGTCTACAGCAAGAGCGAAGCAGAGCATGAGCAGCATCTCAGAATCGTCCTTCAGACGCTTAAAGAGCATCAGTTGTACGCCAAGTTCAGTAAATATGAGTTCTGGCTCGATCGTATTTCGTACTTGGGTCACATCATTACCCGAGGAGGAGTGGAAGTGGATCTCCAGAAGATTGTGGCTATCGAGACGTGGCCAGTACCTAGCTCAGTCGCAGAGGTTCACAGCTTCCTTGGATTGGCCGGCTACTACCGGCGATTTATTTCAGATTTTAAAAGAATTTCGGCACCGATGACCCATTTGACCCGCAAGGATGTGCAGTTTGCTTGGACAGCAGAGTGTCAGGAATCATTTGAGAAGTTGGAGCGAGGTTTGGTAACGGCTCCTATTCTCACACTTTCAGATGGGACCGGAGGATTCACAGTTTATTACGACGCTTCAGGTAGAGGATTGGGGTGTGTCTTAATACAACATGGGAAGGTAATATCTTATGCATCACATCAACTTCGTGATCATGAGAAGAATTACCCGACCCATGACTTGGAACTGGCAGCAGTAGTATTTGTACTTAAGTTGTGGAGGCACTACTTGTACGGGGACAGAGTGGAGATATTTACTGATCACAAGAGCCTGAAGTACATTTTCATCCAGAAGGACCTTAACATGCGGCAGAGAAGATGGCTCGAGCTACTGGTGGACTATAATATGGATTTGTAATATCACCCAGGGAAGGCCAACGTTGTAGCAGATACATTGAGCAGGAGAGCCGAAGTTTACTTCCTAACGGTACAACCAGAATTATTGGCAGATCTTCAGAAGATGGGAATTGAAGTGGTTCTTCCTACCAACGTGGCATTGATGGCCAGTCTACAGGTTCAGCCAGCATAGTTGAAAGGATCCGGATGGCACAGTCTATAGATTCCAAGATTCAGCGACTCAGAGCAGAGTGTGAGGCAGAGAGAAGGATAGAGTTGTGCATTCATGAAGATGGTACACTTCGATACGGCACTCATCTTTGTGTACCCAGTAGAGATATCAGACATAAGGTCATGGCAGAAGCTCACAGTTCACAGTATTCTATTCATCCCGGTGGTACGAAGATGTACCGTTAGATCCGTCAGCACTTCTGGTGGAATGGCATGAAGAGGGAGGTAGTCCGATTTGTCTTTCGGTGTTTGGTTTGCCAGCAGGTTAAAGCTGAACATCAGAGGCCCGCTGGACTTGTTTAGCCCTTGTCGATTCCAGAATGGAAGTGGGAGCATGTGACCATGGATTTTGTGATTGGATTGCCTAGATCCCCAGCTGGTAGAGATGCTATTTGGGTTATAGTTGACAGGCTCACGAAGGTGGCTTATTTTCTCCCATTCAGAGTTGGTCAGTCGACGGTTCAGTTGGCAGAAATGTACCTCAGGTAGATTGTCAGGCTTCACGGTGTGCCCGTCAGTATCACCTCGGACAGGGATTCAAGATTCATATCACACTTTTGGCGTAGCCTGCAGGAGAGTTTGGGAACTCACCTTCAGTTTAGCTCAGCTTATCACCCGCAGACAGATGGTCAGTCGGAACGCACGATCCAGACTCTTGAAGATATATTGAGATCTTGTACCCTTGACTTCGGTGGTTTATGAGAGGATCACCTGCACCTGGAGGAATTCTCGTACAACAATAGTTTCCTGGCCAGTATTCAGATGGCCCCGTTCGAGGCACTGTATGGTAGGAAGTACAGATTCCCGTTAGCCTGGGATGATGTTGGAGAGAGGCAGATGCTCGGTCCAGAAATGAAATAATTGCTCAGACAGTTGATGTGGTCAGAAGAGTCAAAGATCGCCTTCGAGTGGCCAAAGATCGCCAGCGGCATTGGGCCGATGCTCATCGGCGTCCCTTAGAGTTTGCTATCGGTGACCATGTATTCCTTAGGATCTCGTCTAACCGCGGCGTCATTCGTTTTGGCGTATGGGAAGGTATATAGGGCCGTTCGATATCCTGGAGCGAATAGGAGATGTATCCTATCGTCTCGCTCTTCCGTCGTCGCTAAGTGAGGTACATGATGTATTCCATGTATCCCAATTACGATGGTACATCCCGGACCCGAGCCATATCCTAGACCATTCGGAATTGGTTGTTGGTACCAACCTTTCGTATGAGGAGAGGCCCGTGTCTATATTGGACCGGAGAGAAAAGATACTCAAGAATAAGACTATTAGCTTAGTCCGGGTTGCTTGGGGTCATCACTCTCTAGGTGAGTCAACGTGGGAGCGTGAGGACGACATCCGATCGCGATATCCCGACTTGTTTGACTCGTAAGGTATAATGTCTTCCTTACGTCTTATGCTTTCCATCCCTTGCTTGCATGTATGATTGTTTGATTGTTTGCTTAGTGTAGCTTAAATGTGGATAGCATAGCTGGCTCTTACATCCCTAAGCATCTTGATTTAAATTTCGAGGACAGAATTCTTTTAAGGTGGGTAGAGTTGTAATGCCCGTATTTCGGAATACGTATTTTAATTAGGCTTATATGTATTTCGGACCTGTATTTTATTTTCTCGAATTTTGGCCTGTAATTGTATTTTGGCTCGACTTGCGAATTTTGGTTTTCTCGTAAATTGGGTTTTGACCTGGCATGGTTTTATTCTTGTGGAGAAGGGTTTGGTTTGGTTTGCATTGGATTACCTTAGTTAACCTCCACCCTCAACACAACACACCCTCTCTCATTAAAACCCACCTAACTTTTTTTCTCCTCATAACTTCCATTAATTTTCTCCATCTTCTTCTTCCTTCCTCCACCAACACCATAGGCAAGTGCACCTTGCCACCAAATAAGCACCCCATTTTATTTGTCCATTAGCTAGATTATGTCATGGTGAACAACATTAGAACTTGGCATTTTGTGATTTGGAGTTTTCATTTTTCTAGATCTAAATTTTAACCATTTTTGGATTTTTTTGGTTTTGATCTATTAAACTTAGATTTTTTCTTGTTTTGAGGCTTCCATGTGGAAGAGAATTCAATTTTACACAAGTTAGAACTTTAAAAATCTAAATTTGGTTTTGTTTTGGCTAAATTATGAAGATTGGAAATTTGGAGTTCTTGGGGTTTCCTCTCGGCTTGGTGGAGAAGATGATCCTCGGCCAGCGCTCTATAGCGCATGGCCGAACTGCGCTAACTCCTCGGTCAGCACTTTGCGCTGGGCTGACCTGCGCTGGCGCTCCTTAGCTCTAGCGCCTTCCTTCCATTGGCGCACTTGACCGCTGCGCAGCTCGCTCCCCAGCGCGCTTGACCTCAACGCAGCTCACTCCCTGCGTGGCTTGGCTCCAGCGCAACCCAACTCTAGCACAACCCGACCCAGCACAACCCGCTCTCAGCGCAACCCGACCTAGCGCAAGCCGACCCTAGCGCAACCTAATCTCAGCGCAGTTCATCCCCCTGCGCAGTCCATTCCCCTAATGCTATCTGATTCCCAGCGCAACCTACTTGTCCATGATGGTTTGGTTTTATTTCCTTGGACTTGGCTTCTTTTTCGTGGATTGGAGTTTTGAGATCTTGTTTCACCCAACACGACTGTCTTGACCTAACATGACCTGGCACGGTTTTTGGTGTTTTGCTTATGACTAGTACGTTTTTCGTGAATTCTGTGATTTATGATTCTAATACTTTCTATCTTCTTAGTAGTGACCCGATGGGGTGCGCTCTTAACTTGTAACCTATGATTCATAATTAATCTTGGTACTGATAACTTGATAGTGGCCCGTGGCGACGCACTCCTGACTTGTAACTTGTAACTTGACTTGACTTGATGCTATTGTGATGGCTAACTTGCCTCATATAATCAACTCTGACTCCGTGGGTGTTCATTCTTATTGCTTCGTGCAATCCACTTGTCTTGTCTTGCATCATGTCTAGGACGTGACTCCCTGGTTACCACGGTCAGGGATTCACACTGAATATGGATTAGGCTAATGGCTAGATCAAACTATAGTTCATGGAGAATTTTCAGTCACAGGCGATCTCGTTATCTGGGCACTTTAAATGGACTTGTAGCCTGCCGACGAGTAGGACACATTTCCAGCACACTGTCATGTGTTGCACCCTCTAAGTCACCTAAGGGTATATCGTCTTCTGGGCGATGTACCCAACCATACTCTCAACCCGCAGAAGGATAACTGGATAGTCTGCAGGGCTTGGGACTGGAAGATTCTCGTTTGCATCTTGTTAGTAATTAGGCTTGTGATAACCCTAGTTAATTAAGTAGTAAGCCGTAGTATTTGCTTGGCCGCTTGTGAATGGATGGTGTCCAGCCTTGTCTAAGTCTCGTCTAGTCCCAGTACCTGGTACTCCTGTACATAATTGTTTTACTTATCTTTAACAATAAATGGGTAGAGACAACGTGCTATTCAAGCGAAGGATTACAAACCCGGTCCTTGTTTGGTTTAAGGGTTGTAATCTGGCTCCCGGAATGGTTCCACGCCCTAGTCGTTTATTGTCCTGATGTACTCTTTATTACTTGTACTTTTTTTCCATTTTCTTATGTTCTGATATGCTGGCTTTGTTCTTATTTCGTGGCATCCTTGTGGCACTTGCTCTTTCTGGGGTTTGACCTAGCTGGATTTGTGTGGCCAGATTTCGGAGCAGCACCCGAGGATCTACCGAACCTCCAGCCCAATGGTGGCGACTAGAAGGAACCCGGGCTACGAGTGGATTTTCCATTTTGTTTCTCTCACTACATTGTAAAATTATTCTTTTGCGGCATTTAGCCAACGAGCACCTGTTAGCTCGATGCATATTTATTTACTGTCTGCCTACGGGCTGTAAACATGATTAACAAATTCTAGGGTTGATCATGTATGACTTAACTCTTGCTAGTCCTCGCATTTTGTATGACTAGCTTCATGATCAGCTGAATATGTAATATTTGGGACACCTTTTATTGTATGTTTGGTGATCAAACATCTTGTAACTATATTACTTGCTTGCGATTGAGACAATAGGCTTGACCTTAAGAGACCGTTGGCTTGTAGTAAACCCTCATATCTGGACAGCCGTGACCGTATAGCGAGGTGGATTCCATTTCAATATACGTAGCTGGCTATGTACTCCCCCGCTCTCCAGTATTCTGGTTCTGTGGCGTCACACATCCTCCCACAGGACTTTGTTCTTTGTAAAGAACAATCAGTAGACAACAGTGGTTCTGGGTTCATAATCCCGCAACATCCCAAAGGATTTACCCACTGTTCCTGATTTTTTCCAGTCAATGGTCCTTCTTTGAACTAAAGGCTACATGCCTAGTAGATTTTTCTTTGAACTAATAGCATAAAGCTTTGTAGTAGAATTACAAAGACATAATATTAGAGTATCTTCAAGCCCACCTTACCTGCTGTGTCTTCAACCAGCTGGCGCTTGATACCTTTGGTGAACGGATCTGCCAGATTCTCCTGACTCCGAACATCCACTACGGCAATGACTCCTCTTTTAATAAGATAATTTATCGCCCTGTGCCTTCAACGCACAGTCATCTTCTTTCCATTGAAGAGGTCATTCGATGCCACCGCTGTAGTCGTCTGGTTATCGCAGTATATCGGTACCGCCGGTATCTGCGCACCAACCATTAGAAGAGTGAGACAACATAGTCTGCTTCATCCGCTGTAGTCACAAGTGCATAGAACTCAGATTCCATAGAAGAGTAAGACAACATAGTCTGCTTCTTCGACTTCCACGATACCAATTATAATTTGTTATTTTAATATGTATAGAGGGAAAATCTAGGTTGTGAACATATTGATTGGATGCAAAAATCTAAGGCCTCAAAGACGAAGAAGAAACTAGTAGATGATGGGGCTTCTACTTCTTCGGGACAAGACAAGGATACCATAAAAGAGATCCTATTGGAAGTTGAAATTGAACATCGTGTAGCACAACGTCAAGTCAAAGTATATGGTTCCTTTTTGAAGAAATTTGGGGGATTTAAGATTTAGTAATTTGAAGGATTTGAGAATTAATATTTGTATTGTAATGACTAAAAATCTCTAATTTCAAATTGTCTCTGAACTCTAATGTTTTGGCATTGTATCATATGTTTGTCTTAATATAATTACTATTTTCTATTTGATTTTAGGTCAATATTGACTGTCTGGTGTCGGAATTGTTGTCTTTGTCGGAACTGCTGTTGAACTTTGCATGTATTGTGTCTACTTTTTTAATTGCTTGACCTTCTGGTCTTGGGATAAAGCTTGCCTATTTTGTCTAATGATTTAATTGCTTGACCTTCTGGTCTTAGGAGAAAGCTGAAAGAAATATATACCAATTCATAAATATTTGAGTAATGTTCCCCATTGATAAATATTTGCACCTATTGCTAACCGTGCAATTGCGAATAAATTACATTGTCTCATCTCTATATGTCGATTCTCTTAATTTGTGTAATGTTCCCCAGTGATGTTAGGTTGACAAAAAAATGTGTTTTCCTTCCCTGAATATGCTCTTAATAGCAACTTTATTGTCCCATCTCTATATGAATACTTCTTTCAGCTTTCTAGTTATAATTTTGAAGATTGCATTAAAAACAGGCTTCCATCCTAGCTACTTCTTGCTGCAAATGAGCTGTCTCAAAATTTAAATGTCTCAAATGAGGAATACCATGGAGAGCAAATTAGTGCATAAGGAATTTAACTAACGCATCCCAGCTACATTCCTGCTACATTCCAGGCTACATTCCTGCTACATTCCAGGCTTCCTCATGCATCAAGATCGTTTAAATCAATATCCATAAGGTTAACTGTCTCAAACGAAAATTTGAATTAAAGTAACACTAAGCTAGGAGACCAACTATATATTTGATCAAATGAAGCAAAACCCAAGAAAAATTCTTGACTGAAAGTCTGGGATGTAAAAGAAAAGAGAGGATATATGTATTATACCAGAGATGGCATACAGATTTGTAAAATAAAAGTATGGGAGCAAATTAGTGCATACATTCCAGGCTTAATATAATCCATATATCATTACACATTTTGCCTGGGAGCAAATTAGTGCATACATTCCAGGCTTAATATAATCCATACATCATTATACATTTTGCCTGGGAGCAAATTAGTGCATATATTCCACACAAAATCCAAACATCATATATTCCATACATCATTACATCCATAGTTCTAAAAACTTTCCACAATTCAAACTTAATATAATCCAACACTTCCTTCTTGCCAAAACTTAATTACATTCCTGCTACATTCCAGGCTTCCTGATCATGCATCAAGTTCATTCATGCCACAAGTTGAAGCCGCCCAAAAGTTGGGTAGGAGGTCGAGACATCCATATGCATGTGAAACATTCATGGCAAAGGTTGAAGCTCCCAAAAATGAACACCAGTTTGCAATATTCACAAACAAAAGCATCATAGGTGCTATTATCTCTTAATAAGAAATTTTAACTTTTCAAAAGCCATAACATTTTAAAACCTGATGAATGATATTATAAAATGCAAAACCATACTTATACTTGCTTATGGCAGGTGCGGCCGAAGAGAGTGGAGGAACATCAAATACACTTTTAATACGAAATATTAAGCCTTGGCTCAGTATGGAGTATGGAGGCTTGATATAGTAGTAACAACATAGTATCAGAGCGTGGCTCAGGCATAGTTAGTATCAGTATGGCTCAGTATGAAGAGACTCTCCTTTGCAATCTAGCATTCTGTTCTCCATTACTAATTTCCAGCTGAAATAATTTCCAACATACCCGAGTATCAGAGGATACAGTTTAGTATCAGATAAATCAGATAATAAATTGGTAGCAACTAAGCCTTCCACATCATCATTGCCAACACTACTAAAATCTGCTCAATTGGCGACGTATATTTAGCGACGTTAGATTAACGTCGCTAAATTGTGTACATTAGCGACGTTTTATATAAACGTCGCTCATAGTCGCTACTAGCGACGACCTAAGCAACGTAACAACGACGTACATTAAGCACATGACCCAGTCGTCGCGAAACGTCGCTGGGACGTCGCTAGTAGCGACGTATTTAGCGACGGTAGTTTAAGCGTCGTTAAATTCTAATTATATCCCCGCCCCAACGTTTCATTTCCCCCATTTTCCTCTCTCACTCTCTCTCCTCCTCGGCGCTCTCACTCTCTCCGACGGCGACTCTCACTCTCTCCGGCGACGACTCTCACTCTCTCCGGCGACTCTCCTCCCCCTCTGGTACGTGACTCTCCCCCTCCCTCTCTCTCTGTCTGTTTTGGTTGTTGGTGGTTTGGGGGGGTGCGGGTGGCTCGGAGGGAGGTGCGGGGGGAAAGCGGGTGGTTGGGGGTGAGTGGGGGTGGCTGGGGGGTAGGGCAGGGGGACGAGGGCGGTTGGGGGAGGGGAGCTAGGGTTAGGGTTCGGGTTAGGGTTCATTTTCCATTCGGTGCTGTCTCTCTCTCCGGCGACTCTCCTCCCCCCTCCCTCCGGCGCTCTCACTCTCTCTCCTCCCCCCCTCCGGCGCTCTCACTCTCTCCGGCGCTGTCACTCTCTCCGGCTACGACTCTCACTTTCTCCGGCGACTCTCCTCCCTCTCTGGTACGTGACTCTCCCCCTCCCTCTCTCTCTCTCTCCGTCTGTTTTGGTTGTTAGTAGTTTGGGGGGGTACGGGTGGCTCGGAGGGAGGTGCAGGGGGATGCGGGTGGTTCGGGGGTGAGTGGGGGATGGCTGGAGGGGGTGGGACAGGGGGGACAAGGACGGCTGGGGGAGGGGAGCTAGGAGTAGGGTTCGGGTTACGGCTAGGGGTGGTATCGGGGGGTGGCTTGGTCATGGACACCGATAGTGCCGAAAAATCTGATAATTTAGTAATAATTATTTGTTTTTCGACACCGAAAAATGTGATACTACGATTCGAACGCACCGATAGTGCCGGTATTTGTAACAAGTAGTTTTGTTGGTTGGTTAATTGGTAACATGGTGATCGGGACATATAGTCCCTGCAGCCATTCGACTGGCGAGGCAGAAACTATGGTACGACATGGTGATCAGGACATAGTCCCTGCAGCCATTCGACTGGCGAGGCAGAAACTATGTAGCCGTAGATAAAGTTGACTGTCCTGCGACCCTCATCCCTCGGCAATGATGATATGACAACCTATCACTATATCTTATATAGTAGTAGATGACGTTTTATTATTACATTATGTGAGTTCATCTTGATTCTGTTACATTCTTCAGATACTACATACTAGACTCGATAATAACGTATACTACACCATATGTACAGAACATAGATGATTCACACTAATGTATGCTAGAATGAATTTTGGGTTGCGTTCTGAGCCATCCGTTCTCACACTTAAAACACATGAATTAGGACAACCAACCGGAGAGGATACTCTGAGAGATCCATCTGAGTAGGACGTATACTCTGAGAGATCACCTTTACAAGAATGATATCAGTAGTGGACTTGAGTGTTGGAGGAGATATTATCAGAGTGTACGTCCTACTCAGATGGGTCTCTCACCGTTACTATTTTTTTCTGACAGTATGGTAGATGTGCTCCGTCAACAGATTCTTGCTCTGAGCTAAAACTTTGCCCCGGAGTTAAATTGGACATCCTTCTTGTAGAGCTCGAGTGAAAGGTTCCTGACAGCATGGTGGTCTCCTTTGTCAAAGGATTCTTGCTCGTCCCTTGTGGGATGAGCACGAATCCTTTGACAAAGGAGACCACCATGCTGTCAGGAACCTTTCACTCGAGAGGTTCCTGACAGCATGGTGGTCTCCTTTGTCAAAGGATTCTTGCTCGTCCCTTGTGGGATGAGCACGAATCCTTTGACAAAGGAGACCACCATGCTGTCAGGAACCTTTCACTCGAGCTCTATACGAAGGATGTCCAATTGAGCTCCGGGACAAAGTTTTGGCTCAGAGCAATAATATGTTGACGGAGCACATCTACCATGCTGTCAGAAAAAAATAGTAACGGTGAGAGATCTATATGAGTAGGACGTACACTCTGATAATATCTCCTCCAACACTCAATCTCACTACTGATATCAGTTTTGTAAAGGTGATCTCTCAGAGTATACGTCCTACTCAAGGATGTCCACTCGAGCTCTGGGGCAAAGGATTGACTCAGAGCGGATTTCTGGACCGAGATGACGAAGAAGATGGCAGCCAAAGCTTATGTAAGTTTTCTAATTCTTTATACGTATTATATTTTTGTCATTTTGTATTACTGATACTCTGAGTAATACGGAATGGTCCGATACCGATACTCTGAGTATCAATTCCTATATATATCGGTATCGCAATCACAATACCGATACTCGAGTATCGCATTGATACTTAAGTATCACATCTGATAGTTCTCTCATTTATTTGTCAATTACTCTATTTTAGTTCTAGTTAGTTTTATGTGATTCTCTGATAGTTCTCTCATTCATTTTCAACCGCTCTTCTCTATGAATATTGATTTTACTAGATGGCACCCATGACCCGAGGAGCGGCACGTCGTTTGAGGGAAACTATGAATGCTGAAGTGGCTCCTCCTACTGTTAAGGAGGAAGTGGCACCGGTAGCTAGTGAGACCGGGAGTTCTATTCATCCAGCACCGGTAGCTAGTGAGACTGAGAGTTCTATTGATGCAGCACTTGCAAGGGACTACATCTCTCCAAACGTCGTCGATCCCACTTTTTCGAGGTGGTTGCGTGATCGTATCACTGAGCGTTTGCGTGAGCTGCGTGGTTCTCATTAGCTATTAGTACTTATTTGTATTGGACTATTTGTATTGTGGGTTGTTTTTTATTAGAGTATTTGTATTGGACTATATATATGAATTAGTATTGTGTCAATCTTTGGATTGTATTGGACTACGACATGGTGATCAGGACATAGTCCCTGCAGCCATTCGACTGGCGAGGCAGAAACTATGTAGCCGTAGATAAAGTTGACTGTCCTTCGACCCTCATCCCTCGGCAATGATGATACGACAACCTATCACTATATCTTATATAGTAGTAGATGATGTTTTAGTATTACATTATGTGAGTTCATTCTTGATTCTGTTACATTCTTCAGATACTACAAACTAGATTCGATAAGAACGTATACTACACCATATGTACAGAACATAGATGATTCACACTAATGTATGCTATAATGAATTTTGGGTTGTGTTCTGAGCCATCCGTTCTCACACTTAAAACACATGAATTAGAACTGTGTCTCAATCTTTTTTTTTGTATTTTTGGCGAAGCCAGGGATTAGATTCTGTAATTCTATATTTTGGCTCCAGCTCCAGCTCCATTTGCATAAATCTACGGTACGACATGGTGATCAGGACATAGTTCCTGCAGCCATTCGACTGGCGAGGCAGAAACTATGTAGCCATAGATAAAGTTGACTGTCCTTCGACCCTCATCCCTCGGCAATGATGATACGACAACCTATCACTATATCTTATATAGTAGTAGATGACGTTTTAGTATTATATTATGTGAGTTCATCTTGATTCTGTTACATTCTTCAGATACTACATACTAGATTCGATAAGAACGTATACTACACCATATGTACAGAACATAGATGATCCACACTAATGTATGCTAGAATGAATTTTGGATTGTGTTCTGAGCCATCCGTTCTCACACTTAAATAGATATGAATTAGTACTGTGAGAGCGCCGGAGAGAGTGAGAGCACCGGAGGGGAGGAGGAGAGAGAGTGAGAGAGTAAAATGGAGGAAAATGAATTGGTGGGGGAACCCAGGGATTAGATTCTTTATTTTGTATTTTGGATTCTGTATTTTGGCTCCAGCTCCAGGACATAGTCCCTGCAGCCATTCGACTGGCGAGGCAGAAACTATGGTACGACATGGTGATCAGGACATAGTCCCTGCAGCTATTCGACTGGCGAGGCAGAAACTATGTAGCCGTAGATATATAAAGTTTACTGTCCTCCGACCCTCATCCCTCGGCAATGATGATACGACAACCTATCACTATATCTTATATAGTAGTAGATGATGTCTTAGTATTACATTATGTGAGTTCATCTTGATTCTGTTACATTCTTCAGATACTAGATACGATAAGAACATATACTACACCATATGTACAGAACATAATGATCCACACTAATGAATGCTAGAATAAATTTTGGGTTGTGTTCTGAGCCATCCGTTCTCACACTTAAATAGATATGAATTAGTACTGTGAGAGCGCCGGAGAGAGTAAGAGCGCCGGAGGGGGGGAGGAGAGAGAGTGAGAGAGTAAAACGGAGGAAAATGAATTGGTGGGGGAACCCAGGGATTAGATTCTGTATTTTGTATTTTGGATTCTCTATTTGGCTCCAGCTCCAGAACATAGTCCATGCAGCCATTCGACTGGCGAGGCAGAAACTATGGTATGACATGGTGATCAGGACATAGTCCCTGCAGCCATTCGACTGGCGAGGCAGAAACTATGTAGCCGTAGATAAAGTTGACTGTCCTGCGACCCTCATCCCTCGGCAATGATGATACGACAACCTATCACTATATCTTATATAGTAGTAGATGATGTCTTAGTATTACATTATGTGAGTTCATCTTGATTCTGTTACATTCTTCAGATACTAGATACTAGATTCGATAAGAACGTATACTACACCATATGTACAGAACATAGATGATCCACACTAATGTATGCTAGAATGAATTTTGGGTTGTGTTCTGAGCCATCCGTTCTCACACTTAAAACACATATGAATTAGAACTGTGTGTCAATCTTTGTTTTTGTATTTTCGGCGAACCCAGGGATTAGATTCTGTATTTTGTATTTTGACTTTGTACGTATTTGGGGATATTCAGTTTTTTCGTTGAGGATACTGAGTTTGTACGTATTTGCGGATATTGATTTGGTTGTGTTGAGGATATTATATATTGACATTGTTCGTTGCGGATAGTATTTTTTCTTTATATTTTTTGTATATTCTGGAATGTATTGTGCGTGCCGGTGTTGAGTGTTCCACCGAGGGGATCGGCGAACCCAGGGATTGGATTCTGTATTCTGTATTTTGTATTCTGTATTTTGGCTCAGGCTCCAGCTCCAACATCATTTGCTTTATGGAACCTATTTTTTATATTTTTTTAATTTAGCGATGTTTTTAGCGACGTTAGTATTCGTCGCTATATATTAGCGACGTCAGGAAATGTCGCTAAAAGCGTCGCTAAATTCTGACGTGGCAACACGTGGCACCAAATCTGATGTCAGCTCGTCGTCGCCAAAACGTCGCAAAATTGTCGCTAAACGGCGACCACGCTATAACGTCGCCTTTTACGTCGCTGATTAGCGTCAAATAACAAACGTCGCAAATAACGCCGCTAATTAGCGACTTCATTGACTTCGCAAAATAACGTCGCCCTAGCGACGTTTTGCGACGTTTTCTCGTTTAGCGACACATTTTTTTTCCGTCGTTCCTGAAACGTCGCCCTAAACGTCGCTAAATTAATTTAGCGACGTTTTCGCTGAGATTAGCGACGTATTTAGACGTCGCTAATCTGACAAATTTTTGTAGTGCAAGTCAGCTATTCATACTCCAAGTCATCATTGCCGGCTAGCTAGTTCAGTTACAATTTAGTAGTTGGACCACGTCAATCTGAAAATGAACAAAAGTTGGACCACATCAAATCTGAGAATGAACAAAAGAACAAGTTACAATCCAGTTGAAGCTTACATTTGTTCAGAGGATACTTACCAGTCCGTAATATTCATAGGATACTTACACTTGGAACAACATTGGTTCCCCAAAAGTTGAAGCTTCCAAAAAGTTGAAACTCCCCAAAAAGTTGGAACAACATTGGTTCTTGTTTATTCATGCCAAAAGCTCGGTTACAATTTAGTAGTTGGACCACATCAAATCTGAGAATGAATAAAAGAACTAGTTACAAGCTAGTTGAAGCTTACATTGGTTCATAGGATACTTACCAGTCCATAATATTCAAAGGATACTTACACTTGGAACAACATTGGTTCCCCAAAAGTTGAAGCTCCCCAAAAAGTTGGAACATCATTGGTTCTTGTTCATTCATGCCAAAAGTTGAAGCTTCCCAAAAGTTGGGTAGGAGGTCAAGGCATCACATACGCATGTGGCACATCCATGGCAAAAGTTGAATCTCCCCCAATACCAAACTGACCAGTCCGTAATATTCACAAAATAAGCACCATGCCATGAAAATTGTTACCTTGATAATAAAAAATGAAGACCTCATAAAATGTAAAACGATACTTACACTTGCTTGTGGAGGCAAAATATATGAATTATTATGCATTTGAGCAGGAGATGGGTGAAGAGGTGGGTTAGGAGTGGAATTTTTCTACAAATTGAAATATTTTATATATTTACGATTGTAAACATTCGCATAATAAAAGCAAAGCTAAATATCATAGCATATACAATCTCACTAGAACTTTCTCATGGGGAGTTTTTTTGTTTTTTACTCCCCCATCTTGATTTTTGTTGAGGAAGAGCATGATCTCCATTGTTGTTTTCCTACAAAATATATACCATCATAATGTCATAAACACTAAAATTAAAAAACGACTCACCATTACTAGTAACAAACTTACATGATTTTTTCCTCTAGATTGGTGTGCTCGTTTTCCTTTAATATAAGCTTTAACATATGGATGTATTCTAGGATGACCTTTTGGTGTCCTACGTAGTGGGCCTCCAATTTCTTCACTTGCATTTTCTGCACAATCAATGATGCGATTATAGTCCGGTTGTTGGGCTGCTTTAGCAATCTTGTCACTTCTAAAATGGGATCTTTTAATATGTTGTAGCTTCAATTCATTTTCTACCCATTCTTTGTAACGATTGTATCTTTCATCATCCGTTGCCCCCAAATCGGCTATCTTGGAAAAAAATTTGGAGCTCATCATATTTTTTGTTCTGCAGTAGCAATCCAACCATTATAAGTAATTTTACACCTCGAGTGAGATCTCTTCACATCTTTCCTCCATTTCCTCAAAATGTACTTTTTTGAAAGTGAATCAGCATCATATTCTTCGATAAGCACATGAAGCACATGTCTGCACATAATTCCTTTAAACTCAAACATGTGACAACTGTAAAAAATATCACGTTCCTGAAGCTAAAATGAAACAACGAAGATCTAAATTTTTTGAAGGCCACAAACTGAAGTTCTCGCTTGGACATCATACTCTACAACCTCTGCACCCTCCCGTGTATCGATTACTTTACAGTACATCTTTCCTGTCAACTCCTCTATAAACTCTCTGAATTTTGGAAGGGTGTAAGCTTATTGAACTTGTGCTTCCATTTCGTAAAAAGTGATACATGGAATAACCTGTAAAATGATTGAAAATCTGCATACATCTCTTTTTCTGCTTTATTCCTTAGAGCATTTTCATACTGCCCTACAAATTGTTTTAAAGTTGTTTTTGAATTGACATACCCATCAAAAAATGAATTCATACTCTCACTTCTCTGAGTAGTTGACATCACAGCCCAAAACATTGTTTTTACGAAGCAAGGTACCTACCGGCTCCTCTTCTTGTATAATCCACTTAACCAAGTATTTTTATCCAACTTGTACTTATCAATCATCTCAGCCCAAAGTTTTTCAAATTTTATAGTAGTTTGGGTATCATATAGCACATTTTTCAATGTAACACAGAGTCGTAATCATTATAACATTTCAGCTTTTCATTCACCTTCTTCATTATGTGCCACAAACACCACCTGTGTCTGCTATTAGGAAACACAATCTCAATTGCATTTTGCATAGCTTTGTCTTGATTTGTGATTATTTCTTTAGGAGCTACTCCGTTCATGCACTCAAGCCATGTAGTGAACAACCAAACAAAAGTATTTGTGTCTTCGTTTGATAGCAATGCACATCCCAACAAGATAGACTGCCCATGGTGGTTGACACCAACAAATGGTGAGAAGGGCATATCATATTTGTTTGTTAAATATGTCGAGTCAAATGTGACGACGTCGCCAAACTCTTTGTATGCTTCTCTGCACCTGCCATCTGCCCAAAACACATTTCTTAATCGATTTTTGTGATCCAAATCCATACAAAATACAAAGCCAGTATTCGATGCTTGCATCTTCAAAAAATATTTTTGAATTGCAAGAGCATCTCTTCCCTAAATCGTAGACGCCTCTCTTTTTCAATGAAATTTCTAGCATCTTTATCTATACATCCCATATTCTCATATCCACCGGATTCGACAACAATTGTATTGATACTTTTGTTTGGTCTAACTCCCGCTATATCATGTAACACGGGTCTTCTTTTCATTGATGGAGTGAGTTTTCGGTTGCACCGGTAAAACCTAGTCTTGTTAGGGCTCAAATCATGATTGTGGTCAAGAACTAATTTTGTAATCTTCCATTTTCCATCAGTGTCAAAACGTGCTGAAAGCCTAACCTTGCACCCAGTTCCACCTTGAGGTCTAGGCTTTAACACATTCAGCCCCTTACTTTGCCACAACTTGTTACCTCGGCTACACTCAAGTGCAACATACCTTATTTCTCCATCATCACCCTTTTTCGAATGTCGTCTCCTCATTGAAAATCCCTTGTGATAACCATATAATCTAAAGACCTCATACATTTTTTTTCTAAATCTTCAAACTTCATCCCTACCTCAGGTGTGACTACATCAGTGATTTCTTTCAATTCTCCATCACGTACATTTGGATCATATTTTTCTTCTAAGATTTTCTCATTGGGATGCTCTCCTTCCATGCCAACACATTCTTCATGTAAGAAAAGTTCAAACAAGTGCTTTGCTTCCTTGCATACATATTCTTCATGTAAGAACTCTTCAGACAAGTGCTCTACTTCCATGCCTACACAAGGTAATCAAGAAAATTCATAATATCCTTGTAAATATAAAGTATACAATAGCAAAAAAAACCTAATTTCATCATATAGTGGTAATTATATAGTATGAAAGGGGGAGAGAAAACCTTCAAACAATCATGCCCTAATTTCATAAATAAAAACCCTAAATTTAGAATCAAAAGTCCAAAATCACAACCCTAATTTCAGTTTTCAGTAGTTTACAGTACATCGAACTGGTAAAGGGAGAGAATAGAAGAAGAAGAAGAAGAATACCAGAACCCTAATTTTAGTTTACAGTACATCGAACTCGTAGAGGGAGAGAGGGGGGGGGGAGAGAGAGATAGAAAGGAGGAGGAGGAAGAAGAAGAAATACATGTTCCTTCGCCATCAGAATCCACGTCGTCGTCGCCATCGGAATCTAGGTCGTCGTCGCCATCGGATTTCAGGTTGTCGTAGAGGAGTGAGGTCGCCATCGTGCCCTAGTTTCACCGACTTATAGTTAGGTTGAAAAGAGAGAGAGATGAATGATCTCTTTCTTTGGTTGTGTTTTGGACTAACTTTTATTTGTAGGCCATGTTGGCAACTGCCACATCAATGCCAGGTCATTGGTTGTAAATAAGTTGTAGTGGCTTGGTAGTAAGAGCATCTCCAACCCTATTGTCTTGTTTTGTGTTGTGAATCCTATGTGGCATGAGGCACAAGACAATGTCTTGTATAGGTGGCAAGATTATATTCACAAATGACAATGAGTTTAAAAAGTCATCTCCAATGCAAAAGTATTGAGAAGACAATACAAAGTAATTTTTTACAACTTCCAAGACAACTTTTACTCTTCTACTTCTTTTTATAAATATTTTTATTCACAAATGATGATGTGGACATAAAGACATTGTGAAGTGCATTGTCTAGATCTAGACAACCAACTTCACATTGTCTTTGTCATGTCATTGCCATGTCAACTCCACACTTAATTTCACATTTGCATTGGAGAAGTACTTTTGGAAAAAATGATTGTCATTTCTATGTGGCAACCATCTTTTTCAAACTCACAATAGGGTTGGAGATGCTCTAAACCTAGCATTGTTGTTGTAGGTTAGCTCGTATCTCAGAATACCAAGAAATGAAGAGCTTCTCACGGGGTCCTCTCGTGCTATACTCAATGCACGCAAGCCGAGAAAATCTAAAGAACCAATGAATCCATGAAATCCATTCGTACAATAATCCACATCACTGACCCAATACACTATCATCGATGATCATACGAGATACACAAAATCCTAAGGATGCAAAAATATGTTAATCGAGGAAATCCCATTTACGAACTTACATATATAATACACACACGTATTCCTATAAAATTCAATACTTACATAATACACACACACGTATTCCTATAAAATATTAATATCGGGAAACGGATATCACAAGACTCGTACATGTCAAGAATCACATGACGCGACTTTCATTATAAACGAATCATGTTGAGGTGTGATAGAAGCTGGAGACGGGGCAACGGAAGAAACTTAGAAAAGTTATAAAAAAAAAACAGAGGGTCGCCTTGGTCGAACGTGGGGTTCGCCTGAGACGGTCGACAACGAGCAAGGAGAACACGGGGAGTGTGGGTTTCAATAATGGCCTGGCAGAGGTGGCGTTGCAGCGGTGTTGCGGTGGTGGGGCGGCCTGAAACAGCGGCCCTTGTCCCACGGCTGCTGCTGGTTCTGGCGCTAGGACGTGGCTCGAGCAGCAAGTGCACTACTGCTGCACAAGGGTTGACAGCGAGCTCGGGTACGGGCTGCTGCACAGGGAGTTGCAGAGGAGGTTGTGCTCGAGTGGAATGGCGAGAGCTGTGGCCGAGCGGGTGAGGGGGCTGCACAGGTACGTAGGGGTGAGGCTACTGTGAAGAGCACTTGAAGCTTGCGGAGAGGACGCGGCGGCCGGTGCTACTAGTAAGGGAACTCGCTGAAGGCCTACTGGTGGTGGCAGTTCGATTGAAGTGTGAGAATTTTGGAATGCTACGGCTCGTTCGTAATTATGTCAGAGTGATACTATGCACAAGAACAGGGGTTAGAGGAGAAATTGTAATGGTGATGGTGATGATAATGAGAGGGAGAGAGAGTATTATGTAGAGGGGGGGATTTAAAAAGGAGAGGATATGGGTGGAGGTGACGCTCTTAAGTTAGGTGCGAGCTGAAATAGCAAATTTTAATTAATAAAAGCTAAGTATTAGCTAAGGTTAAAAGGATTTAGTCAATAAACTAATTAAATATAAGTAATAATTAAGGCTTTTTCTAAGGGCACTACCACTTTTACTTGGGGCTAGCCCAAAAATGTTTCAAAATATTACAAGTTTGCTATCAATTTTTTTTACTTGGAGCTAGCCCAAGCAAAGGTATAAATAACAACTTTTCTTTTCTTTTTCTCTCTCCCTCTACTCTTTTCTTCTCTCCCTCTACTCTTTTCTTCTTTCCTCAATATTTCTAGGTCATATAATTAAACCCTAACCCAAATTTTCTCCCAACCTACATTTCTTCTCTTCTCTTCCTCTTCTCTCCTTCCTCCCTCTCTTGCTCTCTTCTTTTGAAGAAAATGCCTAGGTCACATGTAGGAAAAATGCACATTGAAGAACCCGGGTCATCAAATATACTAAACTCTGTTGGCCCATTGGTCATATGGTCAAACTGATTTTAATAATTGATCAAACTCTGTCTCGATATATGAAGCTAGTCAGGATATCTCGAACTCTTGGACATGATCAAGAACAGCTATCTACACAGTTTAAGACCGAAGTGATGTTTGCCTGTTCGAGTCTGTATTTCTTTGAGCAATGTATTTTTTATTTTATTGAGTCTAGGAATACGTTGTACATCGAGTCGTACTGGCAAATAGGCTATTCCAAAATGATTTCAAAATGCTTTTAAAATGTCCTTTGTTTTGAAAAACATTCTTATTAACAAAAGCTTCAAAAAGGTTTTTCAAAAAGGTTTTCAAAAATCTCCAAAAACTATTTTTAAATACCTAACCTAACCCTGACAGAACTCGGCCAGAGTTCGGCCAGAGTTCGGTTAGTGGCCGTTTTGATTTTTGAATTCTTCTGAACTTGGTCCTCCTGCAGTTGCGAATTTGACCGAGATTTTCTCATAGAGTTCTGCCCGAATTCTGTCCGAATTCTGCAAGAATTCTGTCTTTGGAACACCTATAAATAGAGAAGGATTTCGATCATTTTAACTCACTCATTCACTTTCAATCTTCTCTCTATCTAAAGCTTTCAGTCTTCCAAAGAGTTTTCTCGAGCTTTAATTTTTAGATCCCAAGCCAATTACAATCCTCTAGTCGATTTGCCAGTGCGGTGTGGCCTAGAAGTTTCTGAGTGATTGTAATCAGAAGGCTTGATTAGAAGAATACCTCTTCACAATTGAAGTTGGACGAGTTCTTCGTATCAAAGCTCGCGTTGTAGAAGTTGCAAGGACTTCGTAAGAAAACTTGCGGTTTTGCCAATAGTGGATTCAACTGGTAGCAAGAGTTCTACCGACTGGACTAGTCCTCAACAGAGGGAAGCCAGTATACATCGTTGTCTTTGCGTTTGCTTTCTTATCTCTGCATTTACATTATTTAGTTGTGATTATTATTCTGTGATCTTGCTGCTAACATTTTTTTAATTAGCATTATTCCGCTGCCAACTCTATTCACCCCCCCTCTAGAGTATTGTGCTTTACGTTTTCGTTCCTACAATTGGTATCAGAGCGGGTGTTACAGGTAAAGCAAGGTAACATTACAATTATTTATTCTTTTAACTAATTGTTATATAGATCACAGCACAACACATGGCAACTGTAAAATTCACAAGTGAAGGCCAGGCCACAAACAGACCTCCACCGTTTGATGGTATGAATTATACCTATTGGAAAACACGGATGAGTTTCTTCTTGAAATCACTTGACTTTGATTTATGGTCTATTGTTATTGATGGCTATCAAAAGCCACCTCGTATAAATGTTGATGGAGTTTTAGTTGAAAAACTCCATAACAGATATACAGAGGAAGAAAAGAAAAAGGCCAGTCTTGATGCACGTGCTATTAACGCTCTATTTTGTGCTTTAGACAAAACTGAATTTAACAGGGTGTCTATCTGCACAACTGCTAATGAAGTGTGGAAGCTTTTTGAAGTCACACATGAAGGCACGACTTAAGTCAAAGAATCAAAGGTCAGCAGACTTACTCAAGAGTATGAGGTGTTCAAGATGAAGCCCAACGAAACAGTTACTCAGATGTTCGAAAGATTCTTGGATATTGTAAATCCTTTGTCCTCCCTAGGCAAAGATTACAGTAACCATGAAAAGATTCACAAACTCCTACGAGCACTTACCAAGAACTGGATTCCAAAGGCTACTGCAATCATTGAGGGGAACGACCTCACAACCATGTCCCTCGAAGTACTCATGGGTAAGCTACTTACTCATGAACTGGAGCTACAAGATTTTGAAGAGCCTGCACCAAAGGAGAAGACGATCGCTTTCAAGGCTCAGCACAGAAAAGCTGCTGAAGGTGATTCAGACAGTAGTGAATCTGATGCTGAAGATCAAGCACTCCTAGCAAAGAAATTTAAAAGATTTATGAGATATGAGAAGAGAGCCAAAGAAAACAATAGCAGCAACAACTGGTATCAAGATGATGTTGTCTGCTATGGTTGCAAGAAAAAGGGACATATGAAGAAGGATTGTCCTACAAACTCATCATCAAGCAAGAAGAGCAACAGGTATGAGAAAAGGAACCTGAAGAGATCAATATTTCGGAAATATGCCAACACCAGCATATGGCATGAAAGTGAAGCCAACGACTCAGAAGACGAACAATCAGAAGACGCTGCAAACGTATGCTTTATGGCATCCGATCAGGTACCTACTGAACCTGTAGTTGATACATATGATGACTTCACCTTTGAGCAATTAGGAGATGCCTTCAGTGAACTGATAAGTGATTACAGGAAATTGCGTAGCAAATATTAGACCTCTAAGAAGGTACTCAAAGAGTACAAAGGTGAAATAGAAAGACTTACCGACCTACTAGCTGAGGTTAGAAATAATGTTAGTGAGTCTGGTGAGCTTTCTTCAATCAAGCTCTTATTACACGAGACTACCAAGTCATCTGAAGAGAAAGACAAGGTTATTGACCAACTGAAAGAAGAACTTTCTAAAGAGAAGAAAAGTCTTCAATGTGCACAAATCAGAATGGAAATACTCGTTTCTGATTATACTAAGTTGTATGACACTTCCAAAAGATTGGAAATTAGGTTAGGAAAACAGCCTGAGACTGCTGCTTCCTACCCTAACACGTGTCACTTACCGAAAAATCGAAACATTTCCAAACCAAACACTGTCAGACCTAACCATATCAAACCTTTACCCCAAAAGATTAAGCCCAAACAGGATTATAGGTATGCTTTCTTTTATACTAGAAAACCTAAACCTACCAACCATACACACCACTCAGCTTTCAACACTCAACATGCACAATGTCATTATTGTGACCTCATTGGTCATATTTCACCTGCATGTAGAATCAGAAAGCTTGTTGATTTAAATATTTATGCTTGGATACCAAAGGCTAACATTTCAGGACCCTACAAGAAATGGGTACCAAAAGTTTCATCTGCAAATTATTTTGTAGGTGGAACACCCTTCACATGCTAAAAGCAAATAGATCCTCGACAGCGGTTGTTCACGGCATATGACCGGTGACGCTACATTATTTGCAACACTGTCGAAGAAGAAGAAGGAAGGTTATGTTTTCTTCGGTAATAACTTGAAAGGGTATATCATTGGTATCGGTGATGTTGGTAAGTCTCCCTATCCTGTGATTAAGGATGTCTGTCTGGTTACCGAGTTGAAACATAATCTACTCAGCATAAGTCATTTAGCTGATCATGGTTATGGCATCAACTTTGGCAAAGACAAATGTACTATAGTTGATAGCTCAACTGGTAATACTATCTTTGAAGGTATCAGGGAAGACAACATATATGTTTTCTATTTGTTGGAAGAAACTAACATTTCAGGTAGATGCTTAATGGCTAAAAGTGATGAGAGTCATCTGTGGCATATGAGACTCGGTCACGCAAATATGGACACAATCTCAAGATTATCCACGAAGAAGCTAGTACGCGATTTATCGGACATAACATTCAATAAGGATTCGGTATGTAGCCAATATGAAAAGAACAAAGCTACCAGATCCACCTTCAAGTCAGTAAACGCAGTATGTACTACTAGACCTCTACAATTGCTACATATGGACTTATTTGGTCCTAGCAGAGTTGCTAGCCTCGGAGGTAAGTTATATGCTTTTGTAATTATAGATAATTTCTCTAGATACACGTGGGTATACTTCTTGACACGCAAGAATGATGCATTATCCGAATTTGTCGCCTTTTGCAAGAAAGTACAGAATAAAAAAGGTTACATGATCACTCGTATTAGAAGCGATCATGGAGGCGAATTCGAAAATGCAGAGTTTGAACAATTTTGTGACACACACGGTTTTGTACACGAGTTCTCCTGCCCTAGGACTCCACAACAAAATGGAGTTGTGGAACGTAAGAACAGAACTCTATCCAAAATGGCCAGAGTGATGTTAAACCAGTTTAGTCTACCCAAATATTTCTGGGCTGAAGCTGTCAATACAGCTTGTTTTGTTCTCAATAGAGTTCTAATTCGGCCAAAATCGAAGAAGACTCCATTTGAGTTATGGTTTGATAGAATTCCATCAGTTTCATATTTTAGAATATTTGGTTGTAAATGCTTTATTCTTAATACAAAAGACAATTTGGGAAAGTTTGACGAAAAGGCCGATGAAGGTATATTTTTAGGTTATGCGGCCAAAAGCAAAGGATACAGAGTCTTCAACAAACGAACTATGATCATCGAAGAATCAATCAACGTCACCTTTGATGAATTGAATCAAATGACTATCGATGACAATGACGAAGATCTAACTGTACCAAGCTCAATACCAGCTGATTCTCTACCAATACCAGCTGATTCTCCAAGAGAAGAACCCGGAAGCAGCTACCTTCGGAGTCTGCCGAAAAGATTGAAATTTACGGCTGATCATCCAAAGGATTTGGTAATTGGTGACATTACCAAAGGTGTAAGTACTCGTACATCCAGTAGAGATATTGTTTCTAGTGTTGCTTTCATTTCACAGCTAGAACCCAAAACTATTGATGAAGCATGTAGTGATAATTTTTAGATAGATGCTATGCAAGAGGAATTAAACCAATTTGAACGGAATCAAGTTTAGGAACTTGTTCCCAAGCCTATTGATCATCCGATCATTAGCACCCGTTGGGTATTCCGAAATAAACTTAATGAGAATGATTTAGTGACTCGTAATAAGGCTCGACTCGTAGTTCAAGGATACAATCAGGAAGAAGGTATCGACTACGATGAGACTTATGCCCCAGTTGCGAGATTAGAATCTATTCGCATGTTATGTACATTTGCATGTTTTCATAATTTCAAACTATTTCAAATGGATGTCAAGAGTGCATTTTTAAATGGTTTTATTAAAGAAGAAGTTTTTGTAGCACAACCTCCAGGTTTCACAGATTTTAAAAAACTCTGATCATGTTTTCAAGTTGAAGAAAGCTTTATACGGTTTGAAACAAGCCCCTCGTGCTTGGTATGATCGTCTAAGCTCTTTCCTACTTGACAACGGTTTTTCAAAAGGCAAGGTTGACACTACACTTTTTATTAAGTCTTTTAATGGCAAGCTTCTCTTAATACAAGTCTATGTTGATAATATTATATTTGGATCTACTGATGAATCTCTGTGTCAAGAATTTTCTAAGTGTATGCAGAATGAGTTTGAGATGAGCATGATGGGAGAGCTGAAATTCTTTCTTGGACTGTAAATCAAACAAACTGACAATGGGACATTCATAAATAAAGCCAAGTACACAAAAGATTTGGTAAAGAAGTTTGATCTGGACAATGTCAAACCTATTGGCACTCCGATGGCAACTTCAACAAAGCTTGATATTGATGAACAAGACAAGCCGGTCAACACACGTAAGTATCGAGGTATGATCGGTAGTTTACTTTATTTAACTGCTAGTCGTCCAGATATTATGTTTAGTGTTTGCCTATGTGCACGTTTTCAAGCTAATCCAAAGGAATCACATTTGTGCGCAGTAAAGCGTATCTTTCGATACCTTAAGGGCATTTCTTCTGTTGGCTTATGGTATCCCAAAACTAAGTCCTTTGACCTTATTGGTTATTCGGATACAGATTTTGCTGGATGCAAAGTTGATAGAAAAAGTACCAGTGGCATATGTCATTTCTTAGGCAAGGCTTTAGTCTCATGGTTTAGTAAAAAACAAAATTTTGTAGCCCTATCAACAACAGAGGCTGAGTATATCGCCGCAGGACGTTGTTGTGCTCAGATTTTGTGGATGAAACAAACCTTAGAAGACTATGATTTATTTTATACACATATTCCCATTTTCTGTGATAACACGAGCACTATTAATTTGACTAAGAATCCTGTATGTCATTCTCGTACTAAATATATCGAGATTCGACATCATTTTCTTAGAGATCATCATCAAAATGGAGATATTGACCTTGTGTACATAGATACTGAGAATCAATTAGCTGATATTTCACAAAACCTCTAGCAGAAGATCGTTTCAATTATTTACGTCGAGAATTAGAAATTTTGGACGTCAATAATATTAATTAATTTTGTTTTATGATTATATTTCAATACGCAAAAACTGTGTTAGAGATAAGCCAATAAAGAGTCTGTCTGTCACCACAACTACGGTTGAAGCGAAGCGGTACTTAAGAGTTCCCCGGTAAACCTCCGCCAGCTGGGACAGTACTCCTACAGCTAATCTGAGACAGTCGCTGTGTAACGATATTTAATCCATAAAATAATATTAATTATGTTAATTGAAGGTTGAAATTACTAATCTTTGAATTAAATTTTTGAAATGATGTGATGTTGTGATATGTTATCTGATTTTTGAGACTTAGATATTATCTACTGTATACTTGGAAATGCTCCGACATTCCAAGTTTTCTATTTTTTTAGACTTTATTATCAGTATTTCTTTGAGGACTTGTACTGGATTTTTTTATTGATGTCTTCTGAACATCTTTTTCTCTTTATGAGATGCGTAGTTTATGTTTCACATCAGTTTATTTACTTATTTATAGCATCTTTATCTGCTTCTTTATTATAAACTGCCTGTGAAATAATTCTTTGTTTTATTATAAACTGCCTGAGAATAAATATATGCCTGTGATGTCTTTTTAATTTCTTTACTATTTCTATCATTTATCATGATTATTTTCTTGTGTTTCTTCACTGTTTGTTATTTATGCATTAATTGCGGGAGAGTTTCTCTCTTTTGCAATTATTTTGCTAAGTGACAACGGGGGAGAAAAATAAAGATCTAACATTCTTTTGAGAGAGAAAATGCAGGACATGAACAATTTTTGATTTTATTCCAAGCTTAAATGTTATATCATTCATAGTTTGTCAATTATCAAAATGGGGGAGATTGTTGGCCCATTGGTCATATGGTCAAACTGATTTTAATAATTAATCAAACTCTGTCTCGATATATGAAGCTAGTCAGGATATCTCGGACTCTTGGACATGATCAAGAACAGCTATCTACACAGTTCAAGACCGAAGTGATGTTTGCCTGTTCGAGTCTGTATTTCTTTGAGCAATATTTTTTTTATTTTATTGAGTATAGGAATACGTTGTACACCGAGTCGTACTGGCAAATAGGCTATTCCAAAATGATTTCAAAATGCTTTTAAAATGTCCTTTGTTTTGAAAAACATTCTTATTAACAAAAACTTCAAAAAGGTTTTTCAAAAAGGTTTTCAAAAATCCCCAAAAACTATTTTTAAATACCTAACCTAACCCTGACAGAACTCGGCCAGAGTTCGGTTAGTGGCCGTTTTGATTTTTGAATTCTTCTGAACTTGGTCCTCCTGCAGTTGCGGATTTGACCGAGATTTTTTCATAAAGTTCTGCCCGAATTCTGCCCGAATTCTGTCTTTGGAACTCCTATAAATAGAGAAGAATTTCTATCATTTTAACTCACTCATTCACTTTCAATCTTCTCTCTATCTAAAGCTTTCAGTCTTCCAAAGAGTTTTCTCGAGCTTTAATTTTCAGATCCCAAGCCAATTACAATCCTCTAGTCGATTTGCCAGTGCGGTACGGCCTAGAAGTTTCTGAGTGATTATAATTAGAAGGCTTGATTAGAATAATACCTCTTCACAATTAAAGTTGGACGAGTTCTTCGTATCAAAGCTCGCGTTGTAGAAGTTGCAAGGACTTCGTAAGAAAACTTGCGATTTTGCCAATAGTAGATTCAACTGGTAGCAAGAGTTCTACCGACTGGACTAGTCCTCAACAGAGGGAAACCAGTATACATCGTTGTCTTTGCGTTTGCTTTCTTATCTCTGCCTTTACATTATTTAGTTGTGATTATTATTCTGTGATCTTGCTGCTAACATTTTTTAATTAGCATTATTCCGCTGCCAACTCTATTCACCCCCCTCTAGAGTATTGTGCTTTACGTTTTCGTTCCTACAAACTCGTTCCGCTACGTCCGAAGAACACATCGGTTCTTTGGAAGCATTCTTGGTAATTAAATTTGTAAATTATTTTCGTGTCAGTAAGAAGCAGGACTGTGGGAAATCGGACAGTCCTTCATCGAAGAAGGACTGTCAAAGAGTTGGAAGTCCAGTTGTAAAACAGGATTGTCAACCATGTGACTGTCCTGAAGAAACATAGGACTGTTAACTTGTTGGCAGTCCTTGCTTCATGCAGGACTGCCAACTAGCTGACAGTCATGTAAAATGGTTGGCCTTTTATTCGAGGTTCCATCGAAGAAGTCCTCCAATGTGCGGGAATCTTCATGGCGCATGGATATTTCTACAGTCTTACTGGGCTCGATTATGCCAGCAGATGGAGTCACCTAGATAATAGTTGTAATAGTTATTAATAAATTACTCAATGCAAAGGGATCATGTAAAAATAATAATGCAAAACAAATTGCAAAGCAAAGTGCTGCTTTATAGCATGAAAAACAAAGAAATTCCACTCAGATTGGTATTTTCACACGTTCCTGAATCAAGAAACATGCAGACCCAGATGTTCGATACTTATTTTTGCACAATCAGGATACTTCACAGCACGATATGGACACGGACACGGACACGGGGACATGGACTGACTTGGTTTGGTTGGATATTCCAGAACATGATTGATTTGCACCTTTTACAAGAACTAAGAATTCCATACAACATTCCTGTACATTTATAATATTTTTACATAATTACATTGCTCTTCAACCAGGAACACAGCAGACACGACTAAATGGTTAATTGTCACACATACAATATTTTTAGGACTTGGACTGCCAGCTTGCTGGCAGTCCATTCTTCATTTAGGACTGCCATCATGCAAGCAGTCCTAAAACTATTCAAGACTGCAGGACTGCCTGCAGTCCCACTTTTATCCTGAACTGCAGGACTGCAGGCAGTCCAACAATGTTACAGGACTGTCCGACTGCCTGCAGTCCTGTCCATTTCGTGTCTGACTGTTGGCGTGGAGGGACGAGGAAGAGCATGACTGTTGTCGTGTCCGACTGTTTCGTGTCCGACTGTCCATTTTGTGACCGTCTGGACGAGGAAGAGCACGATGCAGACGAAGGAGTAGGCGGCGAGCTCGAGGAGAAGGAGGAGGAGGAGGAGGGAGAGGAGGAGGAAGGAGCTGATGAGGCGGTAGAGGCGGGAGTCGTCGAAAGGGGAGGGACGGAGGCGGGAGAGGAGGTTGCGGAGGCGGAGGAGGAAGGAGATCTCTTGGAATGGAGTGGTGGAAGAATTTGGAATGGAGTGGTGGAGGAGTGGTGGAGAAGAGAGTGGGATTTTAGGGCTTGAGGGAGATTTTGGTAGAGAGAGAAAGGAAAAGAAGAAATGAAATGAAAAGGAGCGTTTGGCGGTTGGCTAGCCCTAAGCAACTTGTGGGCAGCCCCCAGCAAAAGTTTTACCTTCTTGGGCTGCCCCCAAGTCAGGGCTACCCCCAAGTCAGGGCTACCCCCAAGTACAAGTGGTAGTTTCCTTAGAAAAAGCCATAATTAACATTAGTAGAAAAAAAGGTTGAAATTAATCAAATCTTATAATTTAAAAAAATAATGTTTAGGGGTTATTACATCCGTGTAGGCACATGCCTGATTGTTGGCGGCAACACAACCCACCTTCCTGTCACGGACTTAGTATTTTTTTTTCTTACAATTCGATCCGTGCGACGCACGAATTTCTTACTTGAAGGCTCGTACAATTCTTCCCCGAACGCTTAGCTAGATCGCTAAGACGAGAATGAGAAAAGTGGAACAAAAGAGAGAAATTATAATATTGAGAACTTTACAACTTCTTGGGTGGTGAGGAGAAATGAACCTATCACGGAGAAATGAACCTATCACTTATTTATAGGACCTCAAAGGGCTCACATGAAGCTTCTAGAAACAACATATTGCAGAAATTATTCTAGGCCCTAGATACTTACAAGAAATATTCTATAACATCTAGAAAGATATGGAGACTTCTCAAGTCTTCAAGAAGACTGTCACCTTTTGGAAGATTCTGGAAGCTTACAGTGAAACTCCTGTCAGAAAAGGGTTATGCAGATCCATTTCAATGGAATGAAAAATATTGTGGGTGATATTCTGCCCTCTATCCAAACCCAATCTTATTGACCTTTTTATTAGCTACCCTTTATCTTACCTATCCAATCTGGTCATTTTTATAATTTTAGCATTGAAAGAAACTTTATACCAAACACTCAATACTATCAACGATTTCTTGTATGTTGTTGCAAAACAAGTTTGCTCAGCAGCCTACAAAGTAATTTATGATAACGTTTCACAAGCTTTCAAGTCCATCTTCAGCGGTTGAAACTAGACCGTTGAGAGCCAACTTCCGAGTTGTAGAATGCAGGCTACATTTGGACTAAAATGGGAATGTATTTTAGTCGATCACTTTGAGCACATATTTATGAAGAGGGAGAAACTCCCACCTTATTTCTAAGCAATATCCGATTAAACATATATATGAGCACATTGATATCTAACACCTTTTCAAGCTGCAACGTGTAAAACATGTTCGACAAAACTAGAAAATCTAAAAGATAATAAAAGTTACAGCAGTAGCAGCAAAGATCCACACGTATATAATAAATAATAAGAGGGAACTAACTCCTACTCGAAAGAGACTTAAGAACTTAAAAGCCTCGGATCATTAAAAGTGGTCAATAAAGCATAAGGTCTAAGAAAGGAAAGCGTTCTCAATGAAAAGGAGATTAGGAAAAAAAAATTGGTTCCATCTATCTAAAGCAATGATTCAATTTTTTTCTTTAAAAATTCACGTTTTCTTCCAATTTTCTTGAAATATCCAAACACCTGAAAGGAAAATCAATAAAAATTATAATTTTTCACAGGAAATGAAATACCAAGAAATTGATTTACTTTTATTTCCTTCCCACAAACCAAACAAGGCCTAAGGCCTCGTTTGGTTCACGGATTCAAGGAATCCGGAAAGGAAACTTGTTCCTTTCCTTTGTTTGGTAGCCACAAATTTGGGAAACACTTTCCTAACATGGGAGAAAATATGAGAAAAAATGATTCCTCTCATGACCCATGGGATTCATTTTCCCTCCTCATTTCCCAACATTAATTGCCAAACATTGACAAAAATAGCCTTAATTTATTACCTATTTTACCAATTAACTCTTCGTATTCTGTTGATTATAATTATGTTGACATTGGATATTATTGGAATAATAATATATTTTTTCCTTTCCTTTCCTACACCAACCAAACACTGGAAAGGAAATTTGATAGGAATTCTACTTTCCCATCCCCATGGAAAATACATGGGAATTGATTTCCTTTCCGTGAACCAAACGAGGCCTAAAAGTAACAGGAAATCAGCCACAAGCCCCCACCCGATTTGACGAATCAGCTACAAGCCTCTATCTGAAACTTTTGCAGTCAGGCCAACATGAACACAGAAGGGTATTCATACATAAGTCCAGAACAAGACTACAGTATTGTAACTCTGTCCAGGAAAATTCTCCTATAATTTGTCATGTCACTATAAATGCTTCAACATGGTATCTTCAGCCCATAGCAGATTAAATCGTTATCCCAAGCTACAAAATGGCCAACAAAGTTGTAGCTGAGTGATTTATTTACATGAATAGTAGGAATAGAGGAACTTAAAGGTTGTTCATAGCCTCAAAAAAAATTGTACATAAACAAGCCCCACAATTATAATCACATTAAATTGGCAGCATCCAAGCATGCTTTTTATGCTCATAAGCAAGCAAACTGCTAACGCGGTCCCATATTAATTGGGAATTCCATACTGTAAGAAAAGTAGTTCTTGATAAAGAAAGACGGAATTGAGGCGACAGTCTATAGGGGAGACATTAAAGATGAACTTATTGGTCTGTATAAAAACTACAGATGCCACAATTTGAGTTGTTTTCAGTTAAATTTCCTTCCGCCTACTACTACTGCAAGCACAAACAACCTATGGATTCATTTCAAAGGTGACCAGAGCAATTTCGGAGATACTTTTAGCTTGGACAAAGATAAGTTCAAATTAACTTGAAAGCTCTCAGTGAAATCTCTTACATAAAGATGACCAGGAACTGCTAATGACCAAGTCAAAAAAGGGCAAGGTAATAATACCATTTGCTATCATGCCTCCTTTTCGTTACCCTTCTGAACCCATATCTTCACGGTCTTGTCGTTATCAAGAGAGCCCGATGCAATCATGTTCTTGGATGGATGGCAAGCAACAGCAATGACTGTGTCTGTATGGCCTTCCAATTTCTGCACAATATTTCTTGATTGCAGATCCCACAGATAGACACAGTTATCCTCAGAACCGCTAACAATGTACTTCCCATTTGTGACTGAGAATGTAGCAGGAATGCAGTATTTGGAGTTAACATGTCCAGTGTATATCTTTAAGAATTTTCCAGTGGAAAAGTTCCATAATCTCTGTATGTAACATTGAAACAAACAGTTAAGGCAATAGATAAACATTGAGTTATTAGATTAGAGATGCTTTGGACTATAGCTTTGGAATAGTGTATGTTAGCAACATCATTGCAGGATTCCATGTCGTTTCAGTTGATCCTATATAAGGTCATTTTGATACTGCTATGATCAATGACTACAATCTCCTTCAAGAACATTTTTCTTTTTCAAAATACGGGTCAACCATTGATTGTCCTCAGCCTGAAATTCCCAAGCCACGCACTCTCGTCCCTTGTATCAAAGAAAGGCTTCAACGACTTGGTTGCCCAACCTTTGGTTCCTTTCAAATAACATTTGCCAAATCATTAATCAACACCCTCTGTTTTTATACAACACCACCTTCTAAGATCTTACTTTCTGAACTTTAGTGAAGTCCCTAATAAATAGCATGGGAAGAATATGGTTTTTGTTACTGTTACATAGGACATCATAACCCTATAACATAGTTGAATGGAAGGGAAAAAACAAAAATTTGGGATAACAGCTTTTGTTGTTGTTATTGGAAGAGTATGGTTTACTTGTTTGGGGCTCACAAAAGTCAAAGAAGGGTATATGAGGATATCTTACTGGAAAATGTTACTTCTATAAACTAGAAAATCAAAACAGCAAAGCAACCTTAATTGTTGAAACTTTAAAATAACTGATATTCAAATGGGTTGCTCAAACCCACGTATGCTCCCCAGTCCATGGAGCTTGCCTTATAGCTGTAAGGGAAGTTAGGAGAGTAACACTTCATATGTTTGTTCTTAAATCATCCAGGATCGTTTCACTTGTATTTTTGGTTTGCTTTAGACATTAGGGTTTTAATAAAGGATTATGAGTTCCCTTGAAACTTTATAATTAGTTATACATCCGTGCATTCTGAAAATCTTATGTTTCGCTAAGATCTAATTAGAAATGTGTTTATAATTGAAATTCAGGGAGCTCCGTTAATTTATTGATGTGAATAAAACATGAGAAGACTTCAGTACATTTATAAGAGCAAGTCATGACATCCTCATTTAACCTAGACGATGTGGAACTAAAGTAAGGTATACAATAATAGTTAACTGACACAAGTTGGAGCGTAGATATCAATCATTCTCAGCTTGGATAACAATCGAGCAAACAAAGGTCAAGGCATTGGTTTGATAAGGATATCTGTCAGTTGAGTTGAAGAAGACACGTGTTGTAGGAGAACTTTATTTTTCATCATTCTCTTGAATAATCTATCTCGATATGTGTAATCCTTTCATGAAAGAAATGATTATTATCAATATGGATCACAGTCTTTTGTCACAGTAAAGAGCAGCTCGAGAAGTAGGGGTGACTCCAAGATCTCTAAGGAGTGAGTTGAGCAATCAACTCAAAGATATCATGTGCCATGGCTATATTCAGCTTCAGCAAAAGAACAAGCAACTACATTCTGCTTCTTACTCCTCCAAGTAACCAAATTGTCTTCCAGGAAGACAAGATATAGAGCAACAATCATCAACTGATTCAGTAAAGTCAGCATCTGTAAAGACTATGAGCAACAATATAGAAGGTCGTAGAGAATGCCATATCCAGAAGTTTCATTTATGTAACATCGAATCCTTTTAACGGGCATGAAGACGAGAGGTCAAAGGGTTCTGCATATACTAGCTCGTCGTATTCACAATGTAGGCAATGTTGAACGAGTGACAATAATATAAATTAGCTTCCCAACCAGTTGTCTATAACATCCAGGGTCAGATAGAGGAGGATTTGATGAAGAGCTCAATCTAGACAATTTTAATGTGGAATCCACGTATGTTTATTTGTCTGCAACCTAGGAAACATGTTTCAGATAAAAGATCCAACGTATATTGCACAGAGAACGCTGCAATTTTCTTGAACTCCGTGATACCTTAATATCAACAAAGTATCCCAATGGTCCATGGTCTTTTATACGAAAATGAGAGGCTAAGTGTTCTTCCACCTTGGAAATGTCAGCATAATAATCTCTAGTAATGATTGTCATCTATGACTATGCCCTAAGACCTCTGATGTGTAAATAATGACGTGTCAGATCTGTTACGAACAAAGTCAATATGTTGCAAGACTTTCTGAATTTGTCAAACCACGCACGTGGTGACTGCTTCATACCATACAGGGACTTCTCTAAGAGACACACCAAAGACTCCCCCGATCGCTCAAAAGTCTGGAGGCTACTACATAAAAATAGACTATGAAAGATCACCATTGAGGAAGGCATTCATGTCCAACATGATAAAGAGGGCCAACTCCTAAAAATTGCCAAAGATACAAAAACTCGAACAAAAGTCAACTTAGCAACAAGTAAAAGGCTCATTATAATACAATCCATAGTGTCGAGTAAAACCCTTAACCATTAAATGGGTTTTGAGCTAATCAATCGAGTCATTATTTAACAATAAATATCCACCTACATTCGACCACCTTTTTTTATCTGAGGGCAAGTATACCAAAGTCCAAGTCTGATTAGAGTACAGTGCATCAAGTTCTTCAACCATAGCGACATGCCAATTTAGACGCTGAAGTGCTTCCTAAACAGAGAAAAGAAGAATGACGATAGCCAGAGAAGAAATAAATGTACAACCAGATGGAGTCAAACGGTGATAAGAAACGAAGTTAAAAATAACATGCCCAACAGTACAAGAGCACTTACACTTGTAAAGAGCAATAACTAGAGATAAACCTTCATCGGAAGTCAACCGAGGTGGAGTAGTAGGAGCAGGGAACCAAAGACCCGAACTTAAAAGAGCGAAGAATAAGTGTACCAAGTTCAGAGGAAGAAATAAGAGAAACAAGAATCGTGGACAATGGTGATAGTGTATTAGAAACGAAGGTTGGATCCTCGAAAAAAGTAACATCACAAGAAACAACCACCTTCGAAATACTGGGATAAAAGAAATATCATTTATATGTTCGAAATAACCAACAAATATCATACGGATACCTCATGGATCAAGTTTATCCATCTGAGGTCCAAGATTATGAGTATAAAAAATAATAATAATAAACCTTTGGAGCGACATAAAAAGGTTTAAATTCTGAAAATAGAATAGAAAATTGTGATTTATTTTCACGGACATGAGAAGGCATAAGGTACATATAAAAACATGCAACTAAGACTGCAAAAATCCATAATTTTTTGCGAACATTTATATGAATAAGGAGAGTGTGAACTACTTCAAGAAGGCGTCCATTTTTATGTTCCGCAATATCATTATGTTAAGGAGTATACGAATAGGATGTTTGATGAACTATGCCATGAGTTTGATAGAATGCTTGAAACTTCATGCTCACATTTTCCTTAGCACTATCATAGCAAAGAACCATGATGCAAACATCCAATTGATTAGAAATTTCAGCCACAAAGATTTAAAAACCGGATAGAAGATCGAACCTAGAACGAAAAAATATAACCATGTCATGCGTGAGTAATCATCAATAAAAATAACAAAATATTTATAGCCATACACACTCGAAAACTTAAAGGGATCCCAAATATCAATATGAACCAAAACAAAATGTGAGTCATATCGATTATTAACAAGATAAAAAAATGAGCGACAATACTTTCCAATAGTACATGACTCACAACTAAATTTAGATAATGATAAATTTGGTAACATAGTACGTAAGGAAGATAACAGAGGATGTCCAAGTCTCATATGCCATTGAATGTAGGGGTGCAATCCGGGCGGGTTGGGTGGGGTTTGAGCTCAACCCGAGCCCAACCCGATGAATCATATCGGGTTCAATATATGAAGCCTAAGACCGAGCCCGAAGAAATAGATAAGTACCCAAGTCCCTCGGGCCAAGTCCATCGGATTTATCGATCTCTAATGTGATATCTGAAATGATTTTAAACAAGATTAAAATTAAAATCATAATTAAATAACAATCATGCCTCAATTATTACAAAATACAAATTAAAATGGGATTTAGGTAAGGAGTTGAAGAGTTTGGGTGGAAAAATTTATAGGATTTAAACTTTTTATTTAAAAAGTATGGAAAAGTAAGTATGAAAAAGTATATATATATATATATATATATATATATATATAGGGTTCTTTGGGTAACCCGACACATGAACCCGAGCCAAACCCGATTTTTGATCGGGTTCAAAAATATTAACTCGAACCCTAACCAAGCTCGAGTATCTTCAACCCAAATCCAACCCATTAACGGATTTACCCGATTGGGCTCGAGTTTAGCCCGTCCAAGTTGCATCCCTAATTGAATGGAAGGAGCAGTCACTGACGTATTGGGATCTAAGTAGTAAAGGACGTTTTGTTCATGTCCCCCAATCAATAGTTGCTTCGTCAAAAGATATTGTACCACAAAGTGATATGAATAAAATGTTATTGAACAATTAGAATCATATGTAAGCTGACGAATAGGTAATAAGTTGTGATACAATGATGGAACAATAAGAGTATATTCAAATGTAAAAAAAAGGAGTAATAAATCAGGAGCACAAAAAACATGAATAGTAGAGTGTCAATCATAGAAATGAATTTATAAGGGCTAAAAGTAAGATTTTACGGCCTATCATGAGATATGGTTCGAGACGCCAGAATTAGCAATCCACGAGTAGTAAGGACATGCATGTCAGGAAGTAAGTGTATCATCAGGATAATTATGCTTCTTACAATACCAGTCTTCATGATGAATGTTTCTCCCACAATATAAACAATATAGACTACCACGACCATCACATCCTCGTCCTCAAGTACTGCGACCTCGAGTAAATAAAGGAGGACG
This sequence comes from Iris pallida, assembly GCA_029216955.1. Classification (NCBI taxonomy): domain Eukaryota; kingdom Viridiplantae; phylum Streptophyta; class Magnoliopsida; order Asparagales; family Iridaceae; genus Iris; species Iris pallida. The sequence continues at coordinate 1,868,941 of JANAVB010027400.1, forward strand.
TCTACGGACAATACCCTGACCTCCAAGAAAAGAATCACAAGCGTCTTGTCTAGACTGAAAGTGACCACCACAGCCTTAGCTATGGGTAACAGGGACAGTCGACAGGGACTCAGTAAAGGTGGAAGATGGTATAGGCATACGATAAACCGTCGATAGGACGGTCGTCAGAGAAGAAGAGTTGTGCTAAGAGAGAATCAATAAGCGGATAATAGGATACCCTCAAAAGTAGATGGTAACCGAACCAAGAGAAGGACATCAACAAGGACCTCTCGTTATTGGCAAGTAACAGCAGAGACAGTAGATATCGACTGCAAAACAATTTATTATTCATGAAGGCCATTGAAAATAGCACCAAAATTCTGCAAATCTTCTTCAGGTGTTGGTGTATTGAAGGTGCAAAAGTTGTTTAAAAGTTTTTAAAAAATTGTCTTCAGAAAAATATAGGGATTGAAGATGCGTCCAAATTTCCTCGACAGATTCTAGAGACAACAGAGTTATAGCAACGAGCATTCATAGAGTTAGACAACCAAACAATTACCGTGTTGTCATTATGTAACTAAGAGGCATACTGAAAATCCTTGGCGTCTAGTGATAACTCTGTCAAGTGATAGTTGAGTCCTTTGTTGTCAAACATTTTCTACGAAATCAGACCATTGCAAGACATTGTTGGTGCCAAAGGGAGAAGTCACGGTGAGTCGCAAAGTTATCTTGAAATCGACTGAAAATGAAGAAGCTTCAATAGGAACAACTTTGTATTCGTCGGAGGCCATAATTAAGGGCGCACAAGGTCAGCACAGTAATGATTGTTGTCAAACTCATCAAGAGACAAGATGTCAAAAACGTCAGAGCACCGTGTCGAAGTAAATCGGCTTAATAGACAAGAGAACCAAGCGAGATACCTCAAGCAAGCACAAAATCAGGCCAGTATGGTGTCAAGGAACCATAGAGATTATGGAGGACTCAAGAAGGAGGTGTCTAGAAAAAGTTATTAAGAATTGCTAGGCTAGGAAGGGACTTGAAAGACGTATTGTAGCTCTGCTATATGCGTCTAGCCTCGACATAGGCTTTAGTAGTAGTCTCGTTGTAAGTGGACGTCTTAGCCTTGTCGAAGGTTGTGCTATTAGCTTTGGTAGGACTTGGTGTCGGCTTTAGCTTCGTTGAAGGATTTTGCTTCACCAGATGCTACTTTAAAAAGCATGGGCTCGTCGTAGGCAGATCTCGAAGGATTAGCTTAACCAGAAGCTATGTTAGTTTCGCCAGAAGTTGTAGTAGTTTTGCCGAAACTAAGACAAATATCTACTTCCGAGGTTCAGCCACAGAAGTAGCTATGGTTGAAGCCATTATAGGGAGCGGAGGGGGGGGGGGGGGGGGGGGAGGAGGGGGCGATTAAGGGTGTGCTGGAGAGGCTAAGGGGAAGAAAAAAAGTTTATAGAGTCAGGATTTTGTCCAAATTTTCATATAGCTATGATATCATGAAATTCATAGAGCATCTTAATTTATTGATATGAATAAAATATGAAAAACCTTGATACAGTTATAGAAATAAGTCATGACATCCTCCTTTAGCTCAGGCGATATGGGACTAAAATGAACTGTACAATAATACTTAGCTGCCAATAAAGGCCACTTTAACATATAGTATTCAAAATACCCTTACTTAACAAAGTATTTATCAAAGCCTTAACTGAAAAGAATACAGAATAGTAATCAAACTGAACTTGATTCAATCACCAAATATAGACTCATATTGACTTGAGTACATCAACTCTAACTGATGGTGCAAATACACCTGAAATTTGCATGATTACAACTATTAAAATTTACTCAAAAAGTTTCAAAGTTTATGATAGAGATCTAGTTCACGTCTAGTCATGGATCGCGACATTAGAGAGTTTTAGAATAGTTAACTTGCTTTGGTTTGAGTTTCAGACTAGTTAGTTTTCTGTTGTTTTCATTTAGGTTTATTTGGGTCTATTTGAGTCGGAGTTTGAGTTTATTTTTCATGTTTCAAATCATTGTTCAATTTTATTTTATTTTATTAGGAATTTATTTGGCATTTTACCAACCCTGGAGTCTATACATATTAATGCAATCAGACCTTTGACAAGAAATGAAGAGGTTTTAGGCTGATTTATTTGAGTCTTCATTATGTCCCAAACGTGTGAAGCCCAACCATGAACCTAATCTTTCCCTCCTCCCTCTCCTACTGCCGGCCTCCCACCTCCCTCTCTCTTCCAGCCGCCCACCAACAGCTCGCCTCCCTCTCCCTCTCTCTTGCAGCTGCCAGCCAATATCCTACCTCCTCTACCTGCACCCACCTGCACCCAATTGTCGTCCTTCCCTCTCTCCTTGCAAAACAAACCAGCCTCTCACATTTTTATTTTAGTTTTCATTGCATCATCATCTACACAAGGCCGTTGAGTCAAGATTGATCTGTAGATCTTGGAAACAAAAGTTTCAAAGCAGAGGAACTACTTATAAGAAAGAATGTGACAGGGAGGATCTTCTTCACCAATCCTCATGTATAAATCTAACATATCTATGTCATTTGATTGCAATTCTTGTTATGATGTTTACTTTTAGATTTGTGATGATCATTGGCTTATTGGTTTTATTTGCGTGGATTTTCATAGCATGACATCCCTCATGTCAGGATAGCATAGTCACCGTGACATCTATTGACTCCATTAGTGGAAGTACGGCATTGCTTGTTCGAGAATCTGTTATTAGCCTTTCCTCCTTTTTCGGTGATGTAGAATAAGCGGTGGTGCAGTATGAGGTGAAAGAATAAGCTGCACAAGGAAGGTACTCTTACAACTTGGTTGTTGCAGATACATCAACAGATATTGGTACCACTTATGCTAGAGATGACACTACAGTTAATGCCAATTCTTCAAAGGTTCTTTCTGGAGCGGTCAAGCCAATGAAAAAAAAAACCCTCCAACAAGTCCAAGTTAACGAGTCAGTTCTACGGTTAAGATGTGGAATCGGGTCACTCACTGTAATAGCTTGCATCTTGGGTGCCTGGTACCCGGCCCGAGGTGGGGTGGTGTGGTTGAGCCAGAGTGAACTCAGCAGTCGGTATATATATCCGGGAACACGCGTAGAGGCATATGATTAGTTCCACCAATCTCACTCCACTGACCATAAACTCCTCGTTGTACCAAAATGGGGATTTGATTCGAACGACCAGGTCCAGCATCACATTTACACCTGAGGAAGACAACCCAATTATGAGGCACATCAGCAGGAGTTACAATCACACGTAGATGAGTTTTGGCTGGTACACTCACTCTTGTATATAGTATATAGTGTCTCCTCTATGATCCATCCATTAGCATAGTCTATGGTTCTTGTATCCGTTTGATTTTGTGATCATTGGCATTATTCCATCTAGGTTTATCATTAATTACCTTGCGTCATTTGATAAATTTCGTATTAGTTATCATAATAGTTAAGTTTGTAGCTTCTGTGGTAAGACTTATTTAAACTGATTGCAAGCGTTCCAAGAATTTAGAAGATAAAAGCAACCATATGAATATTCATACATCAGCAATTATCAGGCTTCAGCATTATGGATACATCCCCTCCCAATATTTAGGTGTTTTATAAGTGGTAAATTATGTGCATGATGAATGTTTTACAAGGAATAGAAAATATGTGAGCCTTTGAAGCACTATTTGTCTTCATCATTGACTTCCTTCTTCCTCTTGCTAGCTCTTAAATTCTTTCCTATTCGCCTTCATTCTCCCTGAAAAATCAACTGCTTTATGTACACAAGCAAGTTACAGTACAACAGCTTGAAATTAGAACATCATATTATAGTATGTTGCATCGACATCAGCAATCCCAATCATTACGTTAATTCCTTCTACGTACTTCTCTTTGTGTTCATCTTTCTTATTCATTAATGTGGCTACTCTATCGCATATATTTAGAGGGTTGGTACCTTAAGTTTTAACCCAAAAAAAAACTAAAAGAAAATCGCAACTCCTATGAAATTGGCATATAATCCAAATCAAGCGAATACAAAAACTTACAAACTTTCAAATAAACGAAAATAGAACAAAAAAAACTAACTGAATTGCATGCAGCCTTAAATCCGAGATATAAAATAGATATACTAAATTAAGGTTTAATTGACGAAATTCCAAAAAACTGAGTGCAATGTGGTTCTTGACCCACCACTCTCCGGTCAGTGTTCTAAATGGCAGTCGAGACGGCATCTAGGCGCTAGGCGGCCGCTGTCCACACCGCTTTTGTCGTTGGCGATGGAGTAGGCGGTCAGGGAAGGTTTGGCGGTGTAGGTGGACGCCTAGGCGGAGCACTACCTGACTAGATATTTTGGCAAAGCAGTTTTGCAAGCATTATATATGGTTCACTTTTACAAAACTTCATAAAACTTTGTTCTACAGCCTAGGTATGCATAAAACACCCTTAAAATATGCATATTATGCACACACAAAAAAACAATGATAAAATAGTAAAAATGTCCAAAATGTATCAAGCGCCTAGGCAGTAGGCGGACCTTCTCCGCCGCTCACCCGCCTACCACTATTTAGAACCTTGTCTCCAGTTTAAGAGAGCCCACCTCTTGGTGAACAAAAACGGTGATCTAGGTTGTCAAATCGTGATATGTATATGTACCGGTTCATATGATTATTTTTATCATGTATTGTATCATGTCATGTATCGTAAGATACATTATCCATTGATAAATAATTAATACAATGGAAAATTAATATAAGATACATTATTCATTGACAAGTAGATTGGAAAATTAAGATAACACATAAAAGGATAAATTGAACAAATTAAGCAACAATAAAGAGTATCATTAAGCATCTAAGTGACAATCATTATAAAGCCAATAACTAAGTTAAAGTAAAACAACATAAGACAACCATAATTAAGTTCTACCATTCATAAATTTATCTATTCAACAGAATTAACATCATAAGGTCCATAGACACCATACTAGGAAGTGGTCGATGAAATACTGTTTGCTGGTATTAGGAGCCAGAAACCTGAATCATGTCAATACTAGGCTAATTTTCATTGAAATATCCTGAACTGTCACGTTTATTCACATTAATACCTTGAACTTTGCTTTTAATCAACTAAATACCTTGAACTATTTAAGTTTTTTCAAGTTAAGCCCTCTGTTAGTCAGCCTTTATACTTAATGGTCACGTGTGTATCACATGACTGATTAAGACTTTTTTACCCCCTAGAAACATTGTATACATAGAAAAAGAAAAAATAAAAATATAGAAAAAAATCTAACCCCTCCACAAACATCCACAGCTGCCTCCGTCACCCAGCTGCCAGCCTGCCAACACCTTCCCCCTTGTCGACCCACTGCATCCGTGCCGCCCCTCCCTGCTGATGCATGAAATGTCAATGTTCTTGGTCCATCCTCCTTAGTTGCTTCATAGACATTCATTATCCAAAACAAATTCTAATTTGTCCATATGTGGATTGAAGGGGTATAGTTACTTCGTTGCTATGCTGAAGCATGATGATTGGTACTCACTCCATTGCGCAGTTTCGGGTTAACTCAAATCGCGACAGTGAAGTATAATTTTTCGGATTAATACTCATACATCTCGCATGTCCAGAAATATAATTTTCCCTGTCGATCCAATGACTACTTGGGACCCACTAAAGATAACGTTAGCTGCTTCTTATCTGGAAAAATGTTTTTAAAGAACTTCATTGTATTTTTGAAGCTGATTGGAGAGAAGGAATTTATTTCATCGAGTAAAACTGTACAAAGATGCATTTCTAGAGACTGTACATTATAGCAAAATATATGTGACTGAGTGTTCTATAAATATTTCACTTCTTTACTGCTTTAGATCATGTGGAATGTTACAAAGTTATCCATAACTTTCATATCATTTCCAACAAAGAAGCAATATTTTTCACAAATGCTGCCCAACACTCCAAATATTTGTGGACATTCATCGGCAGCAGTCATGGCGGCAGCCGCTGTACAGCAGCGATGAGGACAGGAAGGCGACAGTTAAAAGAATGATTTAAAAAAGAATAGTATTTTTAATAAGAGTGTTTTGGTTTTTGTTTGTTTTTGTTTATGTTTTCTGTTAGAGCCAACTTGAAAAGGAACTGTAGTTCAGGCTATTTAAGTAAAGAAGCAAAGCTCAGGGTGGTATCAACTGAACAAAATAGTATAAGGTATTAAAGTGAAAAATTGTGATAGTTCAGAGTATTTAAGTGAAAAATAGCCTAAATTCTATAATCAAAGTACTTGGTCATGATTAACCTTCTCCCGTTGCCAAATCAAAGTACTTGGTCAAGGTCCTCAAGGATATCTTCTCCCGTTGCCACTAAGAATGTGTGATTTCAACAAGCCTGGAGATGGCATAGGTGACGTGACTTTGCATTGTTATTACAAGTTACAACTTGCAAATAGCATCAAACAAGGAAGAATTCAGGATATTGGTGCAGTAACGAAGAATTTGAGGTGGTAGTGCGCCTTAAAATCTACTCAATGATGCTAGGCACCTGAATATTGATGCTTTGCTATTATCTTACAATTGGTAGGATATGGAAGTCTCTCATATAGTATGATATGACCTAGGATCCAGTTTATGGTTGTACTAGACGTTAGGTTATCGCGGAGGGTAATAAATATCAATAGGGGTTTGTTTTGAAGGACAATAGATGTTAGGGTAAGAAAATGCTTAAAAAGAAAAACAAAGGACAAATAAGACAAAAAAATAGACAGAAGGCAGGCTAATAGAAAGGTAAACAGAACACACATTATTTACGTAATCATATACTATATTATGAATCCACAGGGTAAGTTGAGTATGAAATGCCCTCTCCCAAATCCCTTCCATATATAATTGGGTTTAGATTGGATTAGGTTGTACTCAGTTCGCTTAGCTCCATACTCAACCTGAAGATAGTTGGGCTAGATATTCTACCCATAATCTTTAGACAAGCACAGTTGATTTGTTGGGCTATATATGTTCCCAAATGAAAGTAGTAGTTGGAGATAGTGTCCATCCAAGTCATATTCATGAATATCGTGTTGGCATAGTTGAAGATAGACCAAATGAAAGTAACTACTCATTGGCACAGTAAACTACTAAGAACCTAAACTTGTGCCTCTCTGCTCGTCAATCGCATCTATACTCAAGGACACTTATCATATTAGGTATTCTGAAAGATTGTCGCCTTGGTCTTCGACGTATAGGGAGAGAGAAAATACTTTGACGTCCTTCATTGTTCTATCCTCTTCTCGCCCTTCCCAATAAAGAAGTATACTGACGTACCAAAAGCACGCTATTAAATTGCTACTTGACACAAGCCGACATGAGAGGAGGAAAGTAGGGTTTTGGTCAAGTAACACATTAGTGTTCTAACCCTACAGATTATTTGTTCATTTATCAAAAGTTTCATTGTCATCTATATGATTAGCTTCTGGTATGTCAAACAGAAAAACTTTACAATCACTTGTGATCATATGCTTCATCGTGTTGTCGCCTGCATGTTGCCATAGTTTTGGCAGTGTTCTATAATTCGATGTACGGTTCAGTGCGCAAGAGGGGCGCCTAGCGCCTAGGCTGCCTAGGCGCCAAACATGTACCATACATTTTTTTTTTTTTGTCTCTCTTACTCCTACTCCCTTGTCACAGCTTATATAGTAATTTTTAACTAATTTGGATTCTATTTACTATTTCTCTCATCTCAAAACGTCTCTTGTTATCTATTACACGGTTCAAACACTTCAAAAATGCTACAAGAATGAAAGCATTGGATCAAACTATCATTTTGTATGAACAATAAAACAGTTTCATTATATATTTTTTTACTTGTGTATGAACAATAAGACATATCCAAAACATATCCATGATCCATCAAACATATACAAAACATAAAAAATACCCTAACTCATAAGCATCAAGCTTTTCCTCTCCATAGTCTTCCAACACAAGCCGATCAGGTCCGGATAGGACCGCACAAAGACACAACCACATTATACCGCTGAATAGGGAGTTTTCGCTTCGGCCTAGGGGCGCTATTTCCTACCACTTTTGTCTCCTTTAAGTTCTCTTCAACCCAATGTTCCACGGACACACTACGACACAACAAGATTAAGACGCAAAAGATTGCTGCTGGAGTTTGTCCGAAATGCACCAAATGAGGTGCGAGGGCGAGAGAGAGGGAGGGGGTGGAGATTTTACCAGGTTGCCGTCGAGGGTGGCGGCGAGCACAAACTTCCCGTTGGGGGAGAACTTGACGAAGGAAACCGGAGGGCTCTCGTCGTCGATGAGCGTCTTGACGCAGTGCCCAGTGCTGGTCTCCCATATCCTGCAGAGCCCGTCGTAGCTCCCCGACGCGATGAGCGTCCCGTCGCGGTTGAAGTCCACCGCGGTGACGGGCTCGGAGTGGGCGGGGAGGACGCGGAGGCACTTGCCGTTCTTGACATCCCAGACCCTCACGGTCTCGTCGAAGGAGCCCGAGGCAAGGAGGTTGGACTGAGGGTTGAAGGAGCAGCAGAAGACGTAGTTGGTGTGGCCGGAGAGGGTGCGTATGGGGGCGGCGGCCGGGAGGTCCCAGAGGCGGAGGGTGCGGTCGTCGGAGGCGGAGCAGAGGAGGCGGGAGTCGGCGGAGAAAGAGAGGTCGGAGACGCCCTCGGTGTGGCCGGAAAGGGAGGACAGGTGGGAGAGCGATTGACAGGAGGAGGAGGAGGAGGAGTAGAGGCGGAGGGTCTTGTCGGCGGAGGAGGAGGCGAGGAGGGACCCGTCGGGTGAGAACTTGACGGAGGAGACGGCGCGGGTGTGGCCAGTTAGGGTTTGATGGAGGACGTAGGGGTCGGAGATGGCGGCGGCGGAAGACATTGGTGAAAGGAAGAAGAAAAGGAGGGGGGAAGGGTTTAGTGGAGTTCCGGCGACCGGCTGGGTTTGGTTTTTAATGTTAGGTTTGCTCCCCGGGCCCTGGTCTTATAAAACCAAGATCAACGAGCAGCTTTTTCCAGCAAATCCAATAAAGTGAATTCGACTCTCCCTCTCTCTCTCTCTCTCTCCCTCCTCCCCACCCCCATGCCAACTAATGAACTAATACGACTATCTCAGAATTCGACCCTACTGGACCCACTAAGGGTCTGTTTGGTAAATCGTATTTGAAGGTATAATTTAAATTTTTATGAATTTGGAAAAAAATTTATGGAATCCTATGTTTGGTTGGAGATGGATTTGGATATGGAATAACAAAATCCAGAACTTGGATTAGGTTGAATTTTGGAGAAAAAAATTAGTTATTCTTTAATAATTTTGTTAAAATATTTATTCTTTAATAATTTTGTTAAAAATTAGTAAATTAAAAAATTAGTTATTCTTTAATAATTTTGTTAAAATATTTATTCTTTAATAATTTTGTTAAAAATTAGTAAATTAAAAATTAGTTATTCTTTAATAATTTTGTTAAAATATTTATTCTTTAATAATTTCGTTCAAAATTAGTTAATTAATAAAAAAACTAACTAATAGTTAGTTATCATAATTATATTCAAAGTTAATAATTTATTAATTAATAATTTTATTATTTAATAATTATAATAATCCTAATTAATAATTTTTTACTTTATTAATTATAATTATAATAATTTTATTAATCATAACCATAATCTTGATTAATAATTTATTAATTAATATCCAGTTATAATCATAATTATAATCTATTAGTATTATTATAATATTAATTAATAATTTGTTAATAACTATTTTATTATAATCTTAATTAATAATATTTTAATCATGATTAGAATCATATTTTATGATAATTTAATTAATAATTTACTAATCATCATTATATTAATTTATAATTATTATTTTTAAAATATTTAATTTATAGTTAATTAAAAACTAACTAATAATTATTTAAAAATTAATTAATAGTTAATTATTAATTATTAATCATTAATTATTAATTTTATAATTATAATAATTGTTATTTATTTAGAAATTATTAATTGTTAATTATTAGTCATTAATTATTAAAAATTATTAATTGTTAATTATTAATTACTAATCATTAATTATAATTAAAAATTATTAATCGTTAATTAAAAATTATTAATCGTTAATTATTAATCATTAATTATAATTTATAATTATCAATTATTAATCGTTAATTGTTAATCGTTATTTATTTAAAAAATAACTAATCGTTAATTATTAATTTTATAATTACTAATCATTAATTATAATTTATAATTATTAATCATTAATTAAAATTTATTAATCGTTAATTATTAATTATTAATCATTATTTATTAATCATTATTTATTTAAAAATTAACCAATTGTTAATTATTAATTTTATAATTAATAAACTAATCGTTAATTATTAATTATTAATCGTTATTTATTAATTTTATAATTAATAATAACTATAATTAATCATAATTAATTAATAGCTTAATTATTGATCATGACTATAATTTAGTTATTAATCATAAATTCAAATCCTATGTTTGGTTGGAGTTGGATTTGGACTTGGATTTGGATTTTGAAATCCATGATTTGGATTTGGATTTGAATTTTGGATTTCCAAATCCAAATCCAAAATCCAAATCCATTTACCAAACAAGCCCTAAGCGTACTCCATTGTAATAAAGTAAACTACAGTCCACAATAACTAAGTATAGGTTGTTAGTCTCGGGGCTTGATCAAAGATGGTAGACTCGATGTCGATATCAGAGGTTCAACAAACGTTCACCTTCTGATTATTCTTGAGATCCAAGAGGAACACTATAATATGAATCTGATTACAAAAGCAACAATAATCAGAAAGTAAATCTCACATTCTTCCTCGCAATCGCAGTTGCTGACGGACAGAACTGAGTTCAGAAAATAAATCTCACGGTATTCCTTCCAATCGCAGTTGCAAACGGACAGAACTGAGTTACAACTCAGATGAAGGAGAAGAAGAAGAAAGGTTCTTGCTGGGGTGATTAAGATCACCGTTGCTCAAAGCAAGATTCGCCCCACCACGATCTGCTTCTAGGAACCAGCAAGTTCACGGAGAACTTCTGGAACGCTCGTAAGTCAAAATTTGAGACTTGAACGGGCTTCCTGGACTTTACAGACTCCCTTTAACTTTCTTCTTGGTGCATCTTTCAAAGGAGGCTAAGGGGCTCTATTTATAGAGTGGAGTTGAGACTTCACCTTTTCTCCTATCCAATGTGGGACTAAAATACTAATACTCAAAAATAGAATTTGATATTTTAGATCATCCCACAATCAGCATAGAAGTGTGCCAGTCCACGCCTACCCCCCCCGAACACTCTCGTGCATGCATGAGACATCCTGGAGTCCGTGTCCGAGTCCGAGTCTGCACAACAAAAATCAACTTGCATCCTTGTTGGAATTAATCCTTTTTTTTCTAGAAAAATACTCCCACATGGCACACACTTGTGCCCCACCACACCTCATGTGCACACATCAACACAAGCAATGTATTATATTGAGATACTCACCATTTGGTGTAGCCGATGTGGGACTATCTTTCCTAGTCCAAAGGCAAAAACACCAACAATCCCCCACTTATCTCAATATATGGGTTGAGCGTTCCTCATAGTGACTGTCCATCATGCATTAGGAGAGATGTCGCTACGACTTGAATCTTCCTGCATAGGTTAAATAACAGCATGATACAAGAAATGGACTAAGCCTTGAATTTTGCACCATAACTGCAATTCTTTCTACTCACATAATGACATCAAATGTGCTTCTGGCTGCACATTAAAGGCCTTGTGCCAGCCTGGTTTCAGTGTATAATTTTGGGCGTCTACAAGTTTACCCTCAAGAGACGGCCTGATATCTTTGTCCATATACTATAGGTGAGTTCTTTTATAAAGAGTTATGGCATGAAGCATTGTGCTTCTTTGCGGTGCTATGCCGCTATGACATGGCTTAAAGCCGAGGCTTTACCCCACCTGGGTATCTCATCGTAGTGTCATACTACTGTAGCACGAGGTCACAGGCCTCTTTGTAGTGCCAAACTACCCAACATGAAGCCTTGCGCTTTCGTACGGTGTTACGCCGCTATGACATGGCTCGCAAAGCCGAGGCTTTATCCTACCTGGTACCTCTTCGTGGTGTCATGCCACTGTAACATGAGGACATCGTCCTCTTTGTAGTGCTGTCTACCTCTCTTTATTACGATTATCATACAGCATTAGGCTACCTGCCTATTTGCGGTGCTACTCTGCTGTGACTTGGCTCACAAAGCCGAGGCATTACCCCTAACCGGGAACCTCATGGTGGAGTCACCCCACTATAGCATGGAGTTACACTCCTTGTAGTGCTACGCTACCGTGCTTCCTGTAAAGCACTCCAGGCATTCACTCTGCCTGAGAACTCATTAAGGCATTTAAGCCAACCTTCCCACATGATCCGTTTTTCGCAGAAAACAATAGTAGACAACAGTGGTTGTAGGTCCGTAACCTCTCCATGTCACAAAGGACAAGTACCCACCGTTCCTAATATTCTTCTGGTTAATAGTCCTCCCTTGAACCAAAAGCTAGATGCCTAGTAGATTTCTCTTTAAACTAATAGCATAAAACTTTATGGTAGGAATGTAATAACACAATATCAGAATGTCTTCAAGCCCCTTTTACAAGCTGTGTCATTGACCAGCAGCGCTTGAGGCCCTTAGTGAACGGATCCGCTAGGTTCTCCTGACTTCGAACATCAATCATTGCAATAACACCCCTCTTGATGAGATCGTGTACTGCCCTGTGCTTCAACCGCACAGTCCTCTTCTTTCCGTTGAAGAGGTCATTTGATGCCGCCGCCGCAGTCGCCTGGTTGTCGTAGTATATCGGTATCGCCGGTATTTGTGCCCCAACCACTGGAAGATCATACATGAGCTCCCGAAGCCATTATGCTTCCTCCCTGCGGTATCAAGTGCAAAGAACTCAGATTCCATGGATGACCGCGAGAGCATAGTCTGCTTCTTCAATTTCTACGATATAGCAGCTCCACCCATTGTGAAAATGTATCCACCTGTGGACCTCTCGCTCTCCACTTCTGAGCACCAGCTGGCATCACTGAAGCCTTCCACTACCGGCGGATCTCCGTTGTAGTGCAGTGCATATGTCTGAGTCTTCTTGAGATATCTCATAACCCGTTTTACAACTTTTCAGTGCTCAATGCCTGGGTTGCTCGTAAAATGACTCAGCATTCCTACAGCAAAAGCTATGTCAGGCCTTGTGGCAGTAGTCGCATACATCAAACTTCCGATTACGCTTGCATACTCCAACTGCCTGACGTTTTCCCCTGAATTAGGCTTCAGCTTCATATCATACTTGTACGGTGTATCAATTCCTGGAAGATCCTGATACCCGTAACGAGTGATCATCTTCTCAACATAATGAGACAGTGACAGCGCTAGTCCAGTGTTTGTCCGAATGATCTTGAGTCCCAAGATAAATAGCATCCCCGAAGTCCTTCATACTGAACTTCGCCGAGAGGAACTTCTTTGTCTCCGTGACACAGCTTATATCCGTACCTAGGATTAGCATGTCGTCCACGTATAGACAAACGATGACTCCTCTTCCGTCATCAAACTTTGTATAGACACACTTGTCTGTTTCACTGACCCTGTAGCCATTTGACCTTATGACTTTGTCAAACTTCTCATGCCACATTTTGGGAGCTTGCTTTAAACCGTACAGAGATTTCACCAACTTACAGACTTTGTCTTCAAGACCTTTGACGACAAACCCTTATGGCTGTTGCATGTAGATCTCTTCGGTCAGCTCACCATTCAGGAATGCCATTTTCACATCCATCTGATGTATCACCATCTTATTTATCGCTGCGAGAGCAATCAACATTCTGATGGTGGTCATCCGGGCTACTGGAGCATACGTGTCAAAGTAGTCGATCCCCTGCTTCTGAGAAAACCCTTTTGCCACTAGCCTGGCCTTGAACTTGTCAATGGTTCCATCATCTTTCATCTTCTTCTTGAAGATCCACTTGCATCCGATAGGTTTTGCTCCTTCAGGTAGATCAACCAACACCCAAGAGGTGATTGATTCAATTTCATTGTCTATCGTCTCCTTCCAGAAAACAACATCTCTGGTCTTCATCGCCTCATCATAGGTAAGCGGATCTGCTTCCACATGATAGGTAATGAAGTCATCTCTGAAGTTCTTCGGCCTCCTCGCTCGCTTCGACGACGGCTCAGCGAGTTCTGGTTTAATCGTTGTCTCCTCAGTAACAACTTCATCTTGGACAACGGGCTCATTGAAGATCTCAGTCACCTTTGCACCTTCATCATTCTCCGGAATGTCCGTTAGAATAATGTTCTTGTGCCTTACAAACTTGTCTTCAAAATACTCATTGCGAGATTCGATGATATGATTTGACTCAATATCAAGAAATCTCCGAGCATCACTCTTCTCGGCATACCCCAAGAAGATTGTCTCCGTAGTCCTTGTCCCCAGCTTCTGAATCTTCAGATCTGGGAGCTTCACATAGGCCAGACACCCCCACACTCGAATGAGATTCAAGTTAGGTCTGACTTTGAACCAGAGTTCATGAGGAGTTACGTCCGAATTTGCATACGACACTCTATTTAGAATAAAAGTGGCCGTCAATGCAGTTTCTCCCCAGTAGCATTTAGGAAGACCCGCAGTTAGCAGTATTAAGTTTATCATTTCTGTCAATGTTCTGTTCTTTCTCTCTGCTACTCCGTTAGATTAAGGAGAATACGGAGCAGTAGTCTCGTTTATGATTCCATGTTCTTTGTAGAATGATGTAAATTCATGAGATCGATACTCTCCGCCTCGATCACTCCTTAGCCTCTTGAGTTATTGTCCAGTTTGTCGTTCAGCCTCGGCCCTGAACTCCTTGAACTTCTCGAATGTTTCGTATTTAAACTTAAGCAAGTAGACGAACGCGTACTTTGAGAAGTCATCGATGAAGGTTATGAAATACTTCATCCCGACTTTTGTAGAGAATTGCTTGAAGTCACAGATATTGGAGTGCACCAACTCCAGAAGATCTGTGCTTCGATTGACCCGATGAAAGGGTTTCCTTGTGATCTTTGTCTGAGCACATACTTCACACTTCTCTACCTTACCCCCACATTTGGAGATAAGTCCTAGACTGGACATTTTGTTAATTCTTTTACAGTGAACATATCCTAGCCTATTATGCCACAACTCAAGAGAATAATCAGAACGAGCAATTGTATTGATTATATTTGACTGGTTTACAAGCTGAATTTTGAACATCCCTTCGGTTTGAAAAGCTTTTCCGAAGTATGTTCCCTTCTTGGACATCACCATCTGGCCAGCATTGATGTCCATCCTCAAGCCTGCGTTGTCAAGCAGGCTTCCAGAGATCAAGTTCTTTGCAATCACCAGAACGTTCTTCATACCTTGAAGCGTCAGAGTGTTCCCGGATGTGAGTTTCAGCTCCATAGTTTCGATCCCCAGAACTTCAGCTTGGGCTTGGTTCGTCATGATAACTTTCTCAGAAGTTGGATGGTATGTGACTATCACGCCCCAGTTCCGAAATACGGGGACGTACACGGCCAGCTACACCGTATAAGGTACGAATACGCTATACGGTAATGACGGCTGTCCAGTCTGGTTGGGTATCCTAGCATGCAATTAATCTATGGCATAAATCCGATCTCATATCCACAGGTAAATCACAATGAGACAATATCAAGAGAGATAATCATATGAAAAACAGGAAATACTCATATAAAAATCTGGAATCTACAGTACAGGATAATAATGTAGACAAGTATACCTTCCCACAGTTCCTAGCATGTCTGGAATTGAAGCACACCCTCCAAGTCAAGTCTGGAAGATCCACCGGGTCGGTCTCAGACAATCTGGGAACAATCCAGGGTTGGTCAGGCCAACCGCAGCAAGTACCAGAAAGGAAGGCTCAAGGACGGGCGAAGAAAACCAGCAGGATAAAATATGACAAGAATAACATCTAAAAATAGTAAATAAGGGTAAGGGATCGTGCGGTACCAACGCACGATAACAATCCACAAGTATAGTGAAGCTAACACAATCACAGTCTCCCTAGCATCCACTAACACCTGCATTGCCAGCTGGAAATCAATATCAGCGGGCTAGCAGGCAACAAGCCAAACAACACAGAAGGACAAGTGGCCACACAATGCCTACGGCTTGCTATAATTAGCTAACTAGGGTTATCACAGGCCTAATTACTAACAAGATGCAGTTGAGGTATTCCTATAGCCACAAGCCCTGCAGACTATCCAGGTTATCCAGGACGAATATATATAGTGGGTACATCGCCCGGGAGACAAATGTACCCTAATAGCTAGCTGGAGGGGTACCTCACATGACAGTGGACTGGAAATGTGCCCTACTCGACGACAGGCTACAAGTCCACATGAGCGCCCAGATAACGGGATTGCCTATAGCCGGAATACCTCGATCTATATGAGCTACTTGATCAATCTAGTTGTTAACCTAGTCAGATTCATTATGAATTCCTGACCGTGGTAACCAGGAATCCATGTCCTAGACATGATGCAAGACGAGACAGGTAGTTTGTACAAGCACAATCAGGAAAATCAACCACGGTGTCAAGATAAGGTCATACCTAGCAAGTCAGGACTGGCTGTCGCAACAGCGGTCAAGAGTAAACATGTCATGTCGAGAGTACTAGTCAGGAGTGCGCCTCGACGGGCCACTATCAGGAATCAAGACAGGTCCAGGTTATAGTACAATATGGCTGGGATATCAGGATGGCACTACAGTACCATAAAATTAGGTAGAACCTCAAGATGCCAGTAGACAAGGAGCACAACAGTGCAAGGTCAAGGCCAGTACCTCAAGGGTAAACTGGAATCATGGATTGGGTATAAGTAGTCAAGTCAAGTCGGGGTCAATTCTATCAATCACATGGAGTCATCTGCCCACATCGTGGCATGGATATCAGGTCAAGTACAAGACCGGAACCTCTACCACAATATCATCTCTAACATATATGGGAGCCTACAGCTCCAATCATCAAGTCGGACCATCCACCAGATCAATCTAGCAAGAGTCATCCCTCTACGATGGAATCAATATCATGTCAGGAAGGTCAATAACCAAATACCAAGCTAATCACTATAAGCAATGCTAGACCCTCTAGCTCACAAGAATCCTCCTAGTCAATGATCACAAGCCACTAGAAAATAAGCTCCTCAACTACCAAGACATAGCAATCAAACCAGGTTCCCCAACTACCGGAATACACAAAGGTACCAGGTTTTAGGCGTTTGGGAAGTCGAGTAAAAATCATATAATAATACCCTCGATATTCTCCTCGTTCCACGAAATATTCGAAATCACCAAAATCCAAGAATCCACATAGATCCACCAAGTCAATATCCCAAGATCGTACTCTCCATAATACTCAATCCTCAGTTATATCCACAAGTCACAACTCCCAATACCTAGGACAACTGTCAGCTCTATCTCGCTAGACTAGGACAACTCCTAGAATAAATGGTCAGAGGACAAGTATATATTAATTAAATACCATCAGAAAAGTGGCAAGGATTGCGTGAACCACTCTGGAGCAGACCCACAACCCTTAAACCAAACAAGGACCAGGATTGCAGACCGTCTCCCGAGTAGAACCGCGCTCCTTACGCTATCCGACGGACAAGACAGGTCAGGAGCTAGGCGACTAATCTAGTATGGAGTCTACCTAGCAGGTAATGGGATCAGGTATGCTATACCAAGGTGAACAGGCACGAGCCCAGTCCAGTAAACCAAAGGAATGGTTCTGCCCAATCCTTCGAACCAAATTCCCGATCAGGAATTTTGGAAGAATCCGACAGAGTCTCCTCTGTATTCTGGACAGGAGCTCCCAGCGAATTGGGGCTAAAATCCATTCGGCACAACCCGCCGCAGAATCGCAGAATCGCAGAATCGCAGAATCGCAGAATCGCAGACTGAGAACACTAGGTCTCAGCTACCAGCATTACTACAATGCGTACTGGAAACAAATCGATAGCCGAGAACACTAAGCCCCGGCCTCCAGCAGCGCTACGAGGCGTACTGGGAAATCAATCGAACCCGAGACCACTAATGTCTCGGCCTCCAGCAGCACTACAATGCGTACTGGGCGCCAAGCCAACAAGCATAATAATAAAATAACCGCCTCGCAGGGCGCACCACAACACATGCCCATAACTCCCTAACCCAAGCACAATCACCGCCACAAGTAAAGTTAGCCAGAGCCATTACCCGACCGCGAGTCGGACACGGGGCATACAGGGACAATCCATACATGTGAGTCGTGCTCGTGTCCTCGGAGGTGTGGATGACCCATCCGAGTTGCCCGATACGGTCTATCCCGGTATCGGACCAAGCTATCCTAAGTTATCATCATGACAGTTCTACTACTAGGCTACACTAATCATGGTTATAAAATTTATAAGTAGAAATTAATTAAATGAAATAAAATCCAGGAGAGAGGGCAAGAGCCGTCGATGAGCAAGGGATACTTGCCTAGAGGGCTCGGCTAGGTAAGCAAGTCTTCGGCAGTCGTGATCCAAGCTAGCACGCTAATCGAGATCCTCAGAACACACAATAAACAATCATTAGAATTAAATAATAAAATAATGACAAAATCATGAAGAATGGTACGAGGCTATACTGTACGGGTCCCGCAAGCAGCGCAGGGATCTGGCACGGAAACTGAGGCACGCGGACCGATACGGGCACGCAAATCGAGACGCGTACGTATATCGAGATGCGCACGAGAATCGAGATGACTCGAATATCGAGACGAACAGGAGACAACGTACACGTAAATCGAGACGTACACGTAGGCCGAGGGATCGCGAATATCAAAATGGTGCACGAATCACACAACACGCAAATCGAGACGTGCACGCGAATCAAGACGGTACAAAGAGCAATGCGGCACGCAAATCGGAGCGAGCACACAAATCGAGGCGGTGCACAAATCAGCACGTGCACACAAATCGAAGCGATACTAAAACCGAGATGGCACAAAGGCCGAGACACGGGAATCGAGACAACGTGCAAATCGAGATAGCACGGTGCCCGAGACAACGCAGGGCTCGAAGCGTCCCGCTGCCCAAGGCAACACGCGAATCGAGGCGACACGAGAATCGAGGCAGCACGTATACCAAGGTGTACGCGTATCGAGATGGCACATAACCCGAGCAGCGCGGGGCCCAAAGCATCCCACTGCTCGAGGCGTGCACAGAGCTCGAGGGCTCGCTTCCCGAGATGCACGTAAAACGAGGGACTCGCACCCCAAGGGTGCACCGTACGAGGCAGCACGCAAACCGAGGAAAAAGAGAGGGGCAGAGGAGCTCACCGGGATCTGTCGGTTTTCGGCGGAGGGGACAGCAGCCGCGGTGGCGCGATGCTCAGAGAAGAAAGAGAGTCGAGGCGAGGCGAGGGGGTTCGCCGCCGGCACGGAAGAGAGGGGCGGCAGCAGCAGCGCTGCACCACGAAGGGGAGACGGAGGAGATGGAGACGGCGGCGTCGACGGAGGGGGCCGGAGGCCACGGAGGAGACGGCAACGGCGATGATGATGGTGGGGGCGATGGTGCTGGCTGAAGTGGAGGTGGCCGGAGGAGATGGCGGTGGTGGTGGTCGCGAAAGTGGTGGTGGAGACGGTGGCTGGCGGTGGTGGGAGCAGTGGAGACAGTGGCGGCGGTCGGCGGACGGAGACGAGGGGAGGTGAGCGAGAGGGAGCGTGGGGAAGAGGGGTGAGCTCGGGAGAGAGATGAGCGGGGGAGAGGGAGAGAGTTGAGGGAGGAGAGAGGGGCTGGGGGTGAGTGTGGTCGGGAGAGAGATGAGAGAGTGAGATGGTGAGCTGTGAGAGGGGGAGGGGCGGCTGAGAGAGAGTGGAGAGAGAGGGTTAGGTTTGGAGGGGGGTAGATATTTAGGATTATAATAATAATAATAATAATAATAATAATAATAATAATAATAATAATAATAATAATAATAATAATAATAATATAATAATAATAATAACAATAATAATAATGATGATGATAATTGATAATAATAAAAACAACTTAATATAAGCTAGCCATGTTAACCCCTAATAATAATAATAAAAAAATAATATTAATAACAATTAAATAGCGACAATAATCAAATGTCAGGTCTAAACAATTAAGGCTAACCAAAGTCCAGAAAAATAAATAAAATTTTAAGAATACCCAAAAATTTAAAATCCTCCAAATACAGAAATACAGTCATTTACGTATTTTGGAAAAATAGGGAGATAACAGTGATGAACCATTCCTTGCCAGAGCAGACATGGCAGGTCGCACCAGTGTCTATCCACCAGTCAGAGTCAGCCCCCACAGCTGTGACCTTTCTTGCCACAGTTGAAGCAAGTCACGTGGGACTTGGACTTCTGTTGCTTGAACGAAGGACCCTTCACTTTCAGATTAGTGGAGTCCTTCTTCTTATAATAAGAAGCCACCTGCTTCCCCTTGAACTCTCTTGTCTGCACCAAGTTGGCCTTAGCCAGTTGGTTGGACAGAGAGTCCATCTTCTGTTGAGATCGCATTTCGTCCTCAACGTGAATCTCTTGTAGGAGATCTTCCAAGCTAATGTCCAGCTTCTTCCGATGCATTCTAGCATAGAAGTTGCTCCAACCAGCAGGAAGTTTCGAGACTATCCCTCCAACGACGAACTTGTCGACGAGGGACATCTTCTCGTCATCTAACTTCTGGTGCAACTTCAGAAATTCCTTCACTTGAGGTAGCATCGCCATCTCGTTTTCGAAGAGCCACTTGTGGTACTTCTCGATAATAAAGATTTTGGACCTGTTCTCATCATCTTCATATAGCTTCCCCAAAGAATCCCAGATCTCTTTGGCCTTCACCTTCTTGGAATATGACTCTGCCAGAGAGTCTTCCATATAATTAAGAATCAGCAGTTTATATATGCTGTTTTCTCTCTTCCATTTGCTTTGTTTGACGAGTATAGCAGCAATATCATCGACAGTTCCTCCTTCTGGAATTGTCGGTTTATCCTCAATCAACACATGGTCTACGTCCACGAGTTGAAGAAAAAGGGTGACCTTCCTCTTCCAGATTTAGAAATGTTCTCCGTCGAATTTCTCCAACTTGTTAAAGCTAGTATCAATGAGAGAAGCACGAGAGTTCTCCATCTACAAGGATCTTGCTTTGAGATTGTTAGTCCCGAGGCTTGATCAAAGATGGTAGACTTGATGTCGAGATCAGAGGTTCAACAAACGTTCACCTTCTGATTATTCTCGAGATCCAAGAGGAATACTATAATATGAATCTGATTACAAAAGCAACAATAATTAGAAAGTAAATCTCACGTTCTTTCTCGCAATCGCAGTTGCTGACGGACAGAACTGAGTTCAGAAAATAAATCTCACGTTCTTCCTTGCAATCGCAGTTACAGACGGACATAACTGAGTTACAACTCAGATGAAGAGAAGAAAGAAGAAAGAAGAAGAGGAAAGGTTCTTGCTGGGGTGATTAAGATCACTGTTGCTCAAAGCAAGATTCGCCCCACCACGATCTGCTTCCAGGAACCAGCAAGTTCACGAAGAAGAACTTCTGGAACGCTCGTAAGTCAAAATTTGAGACTTGAACGGGCTTCCTGGACTTTATAGACTCCCTTTAACTTTCTTCTTGGTGCATCTTTCAAAGGAGGCCAAGGGGCTCTATTTATAGAGTGGAGTTGAGACTTCACCTCTTCTCCTATCCGATGTGGGACTAAAATACTAATACTCAAAAATAGAGTTTGATATTTTAGATCATCCACAATCAGCATAGAAGTGTGCCAGTCCACGCCTACCCCTGAACACTCCCGTTCATGCACGAGACATCATGGAGTCCGTATCCGAGACTGAGTCCGCACAACAAAAATCAACTTGCATCCTTGTTGGAATTAATCCTTTTTCCTTCTTGGAAAATACTTCCACATGGCACACACTTGTGCCCCACCATACCTCATGTGCACACCTCAACACAAGCAATACATTATATTGAGATACTCACCATTTGGTGTAGCCGATGTGGGACTATCTTTCCTAGTCCAAAGGCAAAAACACCAACATAGGTAGATAAGCTAATCTCATCTATAGATAAAGTAAGAATAGAAATTACAAAGAAAGATAAATATGACTCACTATAAATGCTGAAATAAAAGACAGTAATAAAATGGATCCAACACAATACAAGTTTGACTGAAGTATGACAGAAACAAAATTGTTAATACAAGTACTAAAATAAAAGCAAGTATTGTAAGATAACGAGATCCGGGTATCCTCTACCTAGATAAGATATATGGATCCCAAAATAGAAGTCCTGCTGCTGAGGAGGGTTACTCCGATCTGCTCGCCTAAGCTTAGAAAACCATGTCCTCAGAGGTATATATATATATATATATATATATATATATTTTTCCTAAGCTTAGAAAACCATGTCCTCAGAGGTATATATATATATATATATATATATATATATATATATATATATATATATATATATATATATATAAATATATATAAATATATATATATATATATATATATATATATATATATATATATATATATATATATATATATATATACACACACAAGCACCTCTAGCTCAAGTGGCTAAGGTGGGAGTCATCCCCCCATAGGTTGTGGGTTCTCAAGTCTTGGGAAAAGTATTTAATTTCTGGTGGTGGTATTAAATGAGCAGTCGGTTGGGACCCCAGTGAAAAAAATTCTTTCAGAGAGGAGGACGGAAGACAAAAGCTGTTGTGGGAAGAAAAACAACCTACAAAGGTAAATTTTAAAATCAAATTAGGTCAAGGTCAAATTAGGTCAAAATTAAATTTGTGAAGTCTTTAATTGAAAAATTATCATATGTTCATATTTGTTGAATTGATTTGTGGAATGGGAAGTCTGAATATGGAATGATTTTTTAAACAAAAATTATCAC
The DNA here is from genome assembly GCA_029216955.1 of Iris pallida. NCBI lineage: Eukaryota > Viridiplantae > Streptophyta > Magnoliopsida > Asparagales > Iridaceae > Iris > Iris pallida. The sequence continues at coordinate 1,891,948 of JANAVB010027400.1, forward strand.
ATGAAAGTGCAACGGGAAGTTCAGGGGAGGGTGCATCTAATAGTCCTCAAGAGCCTTTTTCTTCAACTTCAGTTAGGAAAGAAATTGTTGATTTGAATAACCCCCCTTCAGATCCGGTAGAAAGGAAAAAAAAATTCTGGATATCACCCAAACCAAGTTGATGAAATTAGGAGCTTATTTGCTTAAGGGGCCTTGTCGACCCCATGTCTATGATTTTTTCAAGAAAATGATTGGAAATAAATGGCATTGATTTAATCCGGTTTAGTTTGGTCAATATGCTAATTGGCTAGAGTATAGTGTGAAAGAAGACAAAGCATATTGCTTGTGTTGCTATTTGTTTAGGCCGGTCAATTTGGCAATCAAGGTAGTAGTAGGGCATTTGTAATTGATGGTTTTTTCTGCTTGGAACAAAACAAAGAGGTTAGTTCTCATGTTGGTCTGGCTAATATTGCTCATAATTTGTCATTGAAGAAATGCGAGGATCTAATGAGACAAGTGCAATCAATTGCAGTTGCTTTTCATAGACAATCAGATATTTAAAAAATGAATATCGGATTCGTTTATATGCTTCAGATGCTTGTAGATTTTTGTTGCACCAAGGGTTACCTTTTCATGGCCATGATAAGACCAAAGCTTCTACAAATAAAGAAAATTTTCTTGAAATGATTAAGTATACAACTAATCAAAATAATTTTCTTTGTAATGTTGTTCTTAGAAATTCTCTAAAAAAATCATCAAATGGTCGCTCCGGGCATTCAGAAAGATATTGCTCATTGTTTGCACAAGAAACAGTGCAAATTATACTTGAAGAGTTTTCAAATAATTTTGTTCTCATTGATGGCTGATGAGTCTAGTGATGTATCTGGCTAAGAACAAATGACTGTGGTTTAGTATTGATTTTGCCTATAGCAACAACAAGTGCGGAAAGATGCTTCTCTTTAATGAATATTGTCAAGATAGATTTAGGAAACCGAATTTGTAATCAATTTTTAAATAATTTTCTTGTATGTTTGTCACGACCCGCACCCTAGAGTAAGGGCACGAGACGTGGGTACATCCAGCCTACGCCGTAGAGTCGGCGGTAGAACGCTGTCCTAGGTCAAACATCTAACAGTATAAAGGTACCTGTACAGTATATGTAGGACCGTTGAGCACCTCTAGAGGGGGGTGAATAGAGTGTGTGTGTGCAGCGAAAAATAATCACCAATTAAAACTAAACTTTAAAACTATGGCAGTGAAATAAGAGACAATAAATATAATGCAGCAAGAGATAGAGAATTCAAACTCAGCGACACAGGGATATATACTGGTATCCCTCTGAGAGGACTAATCCAGTCTCGAGTACTCTTGCTCGATGTTAATCCACTATGGCACAAGCTTTAACTGAGAGCTTGCAGTCTCTTACAACACCGTGCTTGGTGACAAGCGTACGACCAGCTTCACAACACCGTGCTTGGTGACGAGCGCACGACCAGCTCCACAACACGAAAAGTTGTTGGACTTGGAATGACCTCTTTACAACTCTTAGAATACCAAAAGACTCTAAATCAACTCTGATAATACTGACTTTTGGCTAAGAGGTGTATATGTATGATTTGAAAATCTTGGATCGTTTGAAAACACTTGAATAGTAGAGAAGAGAAGATGAAGAGTAAATGAATGATTTGAAATAAAAAGTTCTTCTCTATTTATAGGTGTTTTCTGGAACCGAACTCGGACAGAGTTCGGGCAGAGTTCGGATGCATATATCTCGCAAAGAGACGTTTCTCGCAGATTTGGAGGCAACAGAAGTTTGAATATAAATTGACCGAACTCGGACAGAGTTCGGGCCGAACTCGGGCCGAACTCGGTTAGGAGTTCTGTCAGGAGATTTTTGAAATATTTTAACACAAATTGTTTTTGAAAGTATTTTGGAATATTTTATAAAATGAGTGTAACAAGAAATATGAGTAATAATGGGTAGGCTTTTTAGAAAGTGAACTGAAATAACCCTAAGCCAGTATTACCAAAAACTGATTTTACAAAATAAATCCTAGACTCAATAAAATATAAAATACGGAATAAAATATAAAATGAGTCATCTCCAGATTTGATGAAGTTGATGCTTCGTTGATGCAGTACAACGTCCGTTGAAATTGATTTCATAAATCCTGAAATGATTAGCAGCATTTTGTATATTTTGTGTATTGACTTAAGTGCATGTTAATTATCGAAATCGGGTGTGACCATGGAATGGGCCAACAATCTCCCCCATTTTGATAATTGACAAACTTGAGTCTATTCCAAAATATAGCTTGATAAAATAGAACAAAATACAAGTATACCTGAAAATGGTAGAGTTTGTTTTTCGATTTGTACAATTTTTAGAAATGCTTTTGCTTTTGGTATGGTACTCTTGTTCTCCCCTTTTGTCAAATAGTAAAATGACTTGGCTCCCCCGTAATGTGTGAAGCCAACAATAGGAAATAAAAGACAAAGTGAAGTAAAAGAGACATAATCACAGCAACAACGACTATAATAATACTAATACTGGAAATAAAGAAATGTCATACTAATAAGTGCTGAGTACAATCATCAGAAAATGTCTAACTAGTGAGTTTAGACATATAAAAAAAACTACATCAAAGCATAAAAGATCATCATATAACAAATATCACACTATCCAAAAACTGAATCCACGTCACATAGTGGGGTCGTCAGCACTAGGAGCCTCTGGAGAAAAGTAGGCTGCAGTGGGGTCGAAGTGCTAGAAGGAGACCTCATCTGTGAACCTAGGACCCGGAAAGCCTGGGTGAGGCTGGATGGTAACTGGATAGACCGGATCATGGGCTAGACTGTAGTGGAGATCAGCTATCCCATTCCTCAGCACCTGGGCCTGAGAAATGTGTCGGAACTCCGAATCAAGATAACTTTGATGACGTTGCGCAGATATAGCAACAAAATCATCAAAGCGCTGTTAGAAAGTCGGATCAAATCCCGAGGCAGGGGCTGTAGCAGGAGCAGGAGCATCAGGAACCTCAGCGTCAGCAGCTGGAGCAGGCTGAGCTCCAGGATGCAGAGGTGGAGCAGGAAACCGTCGAGATCTGGTAAGCTCGATAGGAGTAGAGGAGAATGCACAAGTCTGAAGGTCAATCTCAAAACGACGAAAGATAGATGCCAAGTGCATTGGATATACCAGATTCCTTCCTGCATTTCTGTAGTTCAGCATCCAGGACATCATGGTCTTAGGGATAGAAAATGGAATGCCAAAATGAATGTGATAGAGAGCAGAGAGTTCCAAGAAGGTCACTTCATCTGTGGATCCTTTCTTTGGAAGAAGGACAGAGAAAATCATTCAATGAAGTTCATAAAAGGATTGGTTCAAGTTCTTGGAATAAACCCTGCGAAGAACTGGGTTTGGATGACAGATGAGTTCCCTAAAAGAGACTAGGGTGACATCAGCAGGGAACTGGACATGGGTAATGTCAACCAAAGCATCACCAAGATCAGGAACATGGAAAAATTCACTGATATCGGTGGCAGAGAATTCTAGTTCTTGCCCAGCAACGCAAGAATAAAAATTTTCGTTAGGTTTTACTTACAAATTACAGTAAAACATTCGGACGACATTGTCAAAAATGTTTTCTGATACCTCGAAGAAATCTCGGTATCCTAGGTGGTCAAAAGTAGGAGCGTATTCAAAAAATATTGTAAAATTTACAAAAGCTCCATTGCAAATCCTACGACCAGAAAAAGAATCGAACCAAAGATCAGAAAACTCTTTGTCCGGAAACAAAGTAGAGTCATAGTCTTCTGCATCCATTGGTCGTGCTGGACTAAAAAGGCTAGCAGGTGTATAATCCGAAGAGGAGGAGGCCCCTTGGAAAGATGATCTATGACGCTTAGGAGCCATTGAAAGAAATTGAAGGAAAGGAAGTAGATTACCTTTTTGAGAAAAAAAAGGAAGATGAGAATTCGAGACGCCCACCAGATCTCTTGGATTCCTTGCTAGGATGGAGGAGGAAGAACTTTCTAGGAGATATAAGGAGTAAACTCGAGTTGATGAGTGAAAAACAGTGGAGGAAGAGGGGTTTATAAAGGAGCTAGGGCCGTCTGTTCGTTTCTGGAACCATAACAGCGCCGACCAAACTCGGTCCGAACTCGGCCAGAGTTCGGCCCGAGTTCGGTCACTTGCATTCCCGAGACAATAAATGCAGTTCTGGTTGGTTAAAAGTAATTTTTATGACTTTTGACTCTAGTATTTAATAACGAACTCTATTTATGGGTTAACTGTAGGGGTTGTCCCAGCTAACGGAGGTTCACCGGGGAACTCTTAAGTACCACTTTGCTTCGACCGTAGTCGTGGTGACAGACATTCCCTTTTTAGGTTTGTACCCAAAAATAATTTCCGTTAAATAAATTCCAAAGTTGCAAGTCATGAAATTAATTTTAATTACCATATTGTATTATGAATCTGAAAATTCAAGTATACCGAGCTCACGCCTCATTATGTTAAAACGGTCTTCAGCCAATAGTTTTGTGAATATATCTGCTAGTTGATGATCTGTGTCAATAAATTCTAAGCAAATATCCCCATATTGTTGATGATCACGAAGAAAATGATATCTTATCTCTATGTGCTTTGTGCGTGAATGACAGATAGGGTTCTTAGTCAAATTAATAGTGCTAGTGTTGTCACAATAAATAGGAACATTAGTGTAGTGCAGATTGTAGTCTTCTAAGGTTTGCTTCATCCATAAAATCTGAGCACAACAACGTCCTGCGGCGATATACTCAGCCTCAGTTGTTGATAATGCTACAAAATTTTATTTTTTGCTAAACCAAGAGACTAAGGCCTTTCCTAGGAAATGATATGTGCCACTGGTACTTTTATGGTCTACTTTGCATCCCGTAAAATCTGCATCCGAGTAACCTATCAGGTCAAAGGATTTGGTTTTAGGATACCATAAGCCGACTGTAGAAGTTCCTTTAAGGTATCGGAAGATACGCTTAACGGCACTGAGATGTGATTCCTTAGGATTTACCTGATAACATGCACAAATGCAAACACTAAACATAATATCAGGACGACTAGCAGTTAAATATAATAAACTACCAATCATACCTCGCTACTTACGCTGATCGACAGGTTTGCCACTTTCATCAGCATCAAGCTTTGTAGATGTAGCCATAGGAGTCCCGATTGGCTTTACATTCTCGAGGTCGTACTTTTTCAGTATGTCCTTCGTGTACTTAGCTTGGTTGATGAATGTTCCTTTTGAGTGCTGTTTGATTTGAAGTCCTAGGAAGAAGTTTAGCTCTCCCATCATACTCATCTTAAATTCACTCTGCATACACTTAGCAAAATCTTGACAGAGTTTTTCGTTAGTAGAATCGAATATTATGTCATCTACATAAATTTGCACAAGAAGGATATCATCATTCAAGGATTTGATAAATAAAGTAGTATCAACTTTTCCTTTTGAAAAACCATTATCAAGTAAGAAGGCACTTAGGCGTTCATACCAAGCACGAGGTGCTTGTTTGAGTCCATAAAAGGGCTTTCTTAAGCTTGAAGACGTGATCAGGTTTTTGAAAATCTTCAAAACCAGGGGGTTGTTTCACAAAAACTTCCTCTTTTAAAAATCTATTTAAAAATGCGCTTTTTACGTCCATTTGAAATAATTTAAAAACATTAAAGCATGCAAATGTACAAAATATGCGGATGGCTTCTAGTCTAGCAACAGGAGCATAGGTCTCATCATAATCAATTCCTTCTTCTTGATTATAACCTTGTGCCACTAGATGTGCTTTGTTGCGTAGAACCTGTCCATCTTTGCTGAGTTTATTTCGGAACACCCATTTGGTACCAATTATCGATTGACCAATAGGTTTAGGAACGAGTTCCCAAACTTGGTTTCCCTCAAATTGATTAAGTTCCTCTTGTATGGCAGAAATCCAAAACTCATCAGTAAAAGCATCATCTACATTCTTAGGTTCTATTTGAGAAATGAATGCTACATTTGCTGCTATATCAGAATTTTTACGAGATGAACGTGTACTTACACCTTTAGATACATCACCTATGATGAGTGTTTCTGGATGATCTGGCTTGAATTTTAATGATTCGAACTGTTGGGTCATATCTTTTATAAAACTTTTCTCAGTTCTTGCATTTTGGGTCAGATCTTTCACAGAACTCTTTTCAGTCCTTGCGTGTGTATCTTCATCATCACTGTGGCTAGATCTGTGACTATTTAACTCATCAAAAGTAACATTAATAGTTTCTTCAACAATCATAGATCTTTTATTGAAAATTCTATATCCCTTACTCTTAGCAGCATATCCGAGAAATATCCCGTCATCTGCTTTGGAGTCGAACTTTCCCAAGTTATCCTTGGTGTTCAGGATAAAACAGCGACATCCAAAAACTTTAAAGTAAGAAATGTTTGGAATCCTTCCAAACCAAAGCTCATATGGTATTTTCTTCGAGATTGGTCGAATTAACACCCTATTCAAAACATGACAGGCTGTACTAACAGCTTCTGCCCAAAAATATTTAGGAAGATTATACTGATTCAGCATGACTATAGCCATTTCGCTTAGAGTACGATTCTTCCGCTCCACAACACCATTCTGTTGGGGAGTTCTAGGACAAGAAAATTCGTGGTAGTATCCACTATCATCATAAAATTTTTTGAAATCAGAATTTTCGAATTCGCCACCATGATCACTTCGGATACGAGTAATCATGAAGCCTTTTTCATTTTGTACCTTTTTGCAAAATATTTGAAATTCAAAAATTGCATCACTTTTGTTTGATAAGAAATAAATCCAAGTAAATCGAGAGAAATCATCAACAATAACAAAAGCGTAGAGCTTACCGCCAAGACTAGCGACTCTACTAGGACCAAATATATCCATATGAATTAACTGCAAAGGTCTAGAAGTACTTACAGCGTTGATGGATTTAAAAGTAGACCTATGTGCTTTGTTCTTTTCACAGTCAGCATATACCATATCTCTCTTGAATGGAATCTCAGGGAGTCCTCTTACCAACTTCTTTGTACTTAGTCGTAAGATAGTATCCATGTTTGCATGTCCTAGTCTCATGTGCCATAGCCAGCTTTCATCTTGATTGGCTACTAGGCACCTACCTACATTATTAGTATTCTCCAAAAAGAAAACATAAATATTGTCTTCTCTGATCCCTTTATATATGGGATTACCAGATGACATATCATATATGGTATATTTATCTTTTACAAAATTGATACCATAACTATTATCTGCCAAATGACTTATGCTTAATAGGTTATGTTTCAATTCTGTTACTAGACAAATATCCTTTATTACTGGATAGGAAGAAATACCTACAGTACCATTACCAATTATATCACCTCTCAAGTTATTTTCGAAGGAGACATATCCTTCTTTCTTCATCGATAGCGTAGCGAATAAAGATGCATCACCAGTCATGTGTCGCAAACATCCGCTATCGAGGATCCATTTGCTTCTAGCATGAGAGGGTTGAGGGTCCACCTACAAGACAAGTAGATGAATCCTTTGGTACCCATTTTCTGAAGGGTCCATTCTGATTAGCTTTTGGTCTCCAAATTAAAGTGTGATTGTCAACAAGCTTTCTTGCTAAACAATACCGTGATATGTGACCGTGCTTACCACAATAAGTGCAAGTCAGTTTAGAACTAGATGTGGTCACCACTGTGCTTATATGCTTGTTTGGTTTGGAGAACCTATAAGTGAAAGCATGATTGTATACGTGTTTCTTCTGTGCTTTCTTGTTTTAGTCCTCTTAGGTGTATGCTTGACATTAGGACTAATTTTAAGCTGTCACAGGTATTACCTATTTGCCTAACTTGATTTCTAACTTTTTAGAAATCGCAATAGACTCTTCATATCTAGTAGTCATATCTGAGAGTCTTTGTTCTGTTACTAGGTGCTTCTTCTTCTCTATGTCATATAGTTCTTGTATCTTGACATAGTCTCTTTCTTTTTTTTTTCAATTTTGAGGATAGCCTCATGATAGTCTACCTTGAGTTTGGCTATCTCTTCCGTGTTACCGGTAGTAGACGTCTCTTTAATATCTTCAATAAGATTGGACAGTCTAGCTAACTCGGTTGTGTATGCCTTAATCTCTTTTCGAGATTGCTTATACTTGTCAAGCACATTTTTGTGTTCTTTAAGTAAATCGCTAAAGGCATTTTCTAACTCATCGAAAGTAAAGTCATCATATAGAGGATTTGAAGATACCTTATCAAATGCCATAAGACAGACATTTGTATTGCCGCAGGGTCTGTCATCTTCTTCTGAATCACTGGCATCACTTTTATACCAGATACTTATGTTGGCATACTTTCGACCAGTTGTTTCTTTTTTGCTTGATCTTGATATGTCATATGGACTGCTTTTCTTAGTGGTTGGACAGTCCTTCTTCATGTGTCCTGACTTCTTACATCCAAAGCATATGGTTTCATCTTCATTGCTTTCTTGGACATCTTTCTTCTTTCTACTTGTAAACTTTAGATACTTCCTGAAGTTCTTCACAAGTAGAGCATGTTCATCACCACTTGATGATTCTTCATCAGAGTCAATGCATGTTGATTTTCTTGCTTGAGCTTTGAAGGCAATAGATTTTTTTTTTGGTGTTGCTTCCTCAAACTCTTGCAAATCAAGTTCATGGGTCATCAGCTTCCCCATTAGTGTTTCCAAGGACATAGTGGTGAGATCGTTTCCTTCAATAATTGCTGTGGCTTTTGGATTCCAGTTATTTGTTAGAGCCCGCAGCACTTTTCTGATCTTTTCATGATTGCTGCAATTCTTACCAAGAGATTGCAGAGGATTAGTTATATCAAGGAAACGAGTAAACATCTGTGTAATTGATTCACCGGGTTTCATCTTGAAAGATTCATATTCCTGAGTCAGTCTACTAATTTTGGATTTTTTCACTTGGGAGTACCTTCATGAGTTACTGTCACCCTTATTTCTCGTATTTCTAGTATTTCGTATTTATACTCGTATCTGGATTTTGGCATGTATTTTTATTTTTTCTCAACTTGTGGAATTTTGGTATTTTTCGTATTTTGGGTTTTGACATGGCTCGATTTTAATTGGTTTGGGTTGGTTTGGTTTGGTTTAATGTGTATTGGAACACCTTAGCCTATGCTCCACCCTTAACACACCACATCCCACCCTCTTTAAAACTCTACCAACCTTTTTCTCTCTCCTCATAAACCTCCATTAATTTTTTTTCTTCTCCTTCCTCTACACAACACCCACCCAAAGGCAAGTGCACCTTGCCACCACATGAGAACCCTATTTTATTTGTCCATTTGCTAGATTAGGACTTGGTGATCAACATTAGAACTTGGTATTTTGTGATTTGGAGTCTCCATTGTTCTAGATCTAAGTTTTTCTTATTTTCAGATTTGCATGGTTTTGATCTACTTAAGTTGGATTTTTATGGGTTTTGATGTTTCCATGTGGAAGAGAGTTCAATTCTACCCTGGTTGGAACTTTGAAAATCCGGATTTGGAGTTCGGATGGCCAAGTTGTGATGCTTTGAAGTTTTGGGAGCCATGAGAGCTTCTTCTCAGCCATGGAGAAGAAGACCCTTTCCCTTGCGTGCGTGTTTTTACGCATACGCAGCTACCTGCGTGCGTGATTTTGTGCGTACACAGCTCTCCTGCGTGCGTGCTTTTGTGCGTACGCAGCTCTCCTGTGTGCGTGTCTTTTCGCGTACGCAGCTCTCCTGCGTGCGTGTCTTTTCGCGTACGCAGCTCTCCTGCGTGCATGCTTTTGTGCGTACGCAGCTCTCCTGCGTGCGTGTCTTTTCGCGTACGCAGCTCTCCTGCGTGCGTACTTTAGTTCTCCTGTGTGCGTGCTTTTGTGCGTACGCTGCTCCCCTGCGTGCGTACTTTTACGCGTACGCTGCAGCCTGAACCCCTTGCTTAACCCATTGGCTCTTGGAGTTTTGGTCTTATTTATTTAAGCTTGGCTCTTCTATAGCCCTGTATATTGATATTTTATTAGATATTTTATGCCCATTTTATATCCTTACGCCTTTTGTCATGAACTTGATTTTGCTTAATATGTTTGGAATGACTATTGTACATGGCATGGTATGGCAAGGAACTAACATAATACGACAGTGACCCGTAGTGGTGCACTCCTGACATGACCAACCTGACATGATAGTGGCCCGTCGTGGCGCACTCCTGACAAGTACCCTGACATGATTTATCATGATGCTGTTGCAACGGCTAACTTGACTCGTATAATCAACTTGACACCGTGGGTAGTTCTTTCTTGCTTGCTTGTTAAATCCACTTGTCCTGTCTTGCATCATGTCTAAGAGGGGACCCCTGAGTACCACGGTCAGGGGTACCTATCAAAATGAATTAAGGTTAATAACTAGAATATCACAGTAGTCATGAAGAGATGACACAGCTACAGGCAATCCCGTTACCTGGGCGCTCTTGGGATTTGTAGCCTGCCGTCGAGTAGGGCGCATTTCCAGCACACTGTCATGTGTTGCACCTTCTAAGTCACCTAAGGGTACATGCGTTTCCTGGACGATGTACCCACCTGAATTCAACCCCTAATTTTCGACTTGGGTAACCTGGACGGTCTGCAGGGCTTGTGGCTGTGGAACAATCTTACTGCATCTTGTTAATAATTAGGCCTGTGATAACCCTAGTTAGTTAAAGTAGTAAGCCGTAGTATCTGCTTGGCCGTGATTGATTGAATGAGGTATAACCAGTTTAGCCATGTCTTGATCCAGTACAAGATTGCTCCCTGTCTTGATTTCTTACATTATTATCTTGCCGATAAATGGTGGGAAACCAAGTTCTATTCAGATGAAGGGTTACAACCCCGGTCCTTGTTTGGTTTACGGGTTGTAACCTGGCTATCGAAATAGTTCCATGGTTATCTCGTCGTATATCATCCTGCCATGTTTTCGTAATTTCTAGTTTTAATATTAGAATTTTCTTGTGCTAAATGCTGGCTTTCGTTCTTATTTCGTGGCCCCCTTGTGGCACTTGCTCTTTCTGGGGTTGACCCAGCTGGTTTTGTGTGGCCAGATTTCGAAGCAGCTCCCGAGGATCTTCCGAACCTCCAGCCCGATTGTGGCGACTAGAAGGAACCCGGGCTACGAGTGGGTTTTCTATTTTGTTTCGCTCACTCTATTGTAAAGTTATTCTTTTGAGGCGTTTAGCCGACGAGCACCTGTTAGCTCGATGCACTTTACTTACTGTCTGCCTACGGGCTGTAAACATGATTAAAAAATCCTAGGGTTGATCATGTATGACTTAACTCTTGCTAGTCCCCGCATTTTGTACGACTAGCTTCATGATCAGCTGAATATATAATATTTGGGACACCTTATTATTGTATATTTAATGATCATACATCTTGCGACCTTACTTACTTGCTTGTGATTGAGAAATTAGGCTTGTTCATGATCATAAGAGACTGTTGGCTTGTAGTAAACCCTCATATCTCTAGACAGCCGTGACCGTATATCGAGGTGGTTTCCATTTCAATATACGTAGCTGGCTATGTCTGCCCCCGCTCTCCCGTATTCTGGTTCTGGGGCGTGATAGTTACCTCAAGAAGTTTCCAAATTTCGTGAGACGTCTTACAGGTTGAAACTCTGTTGAACTCCATTTTGTCAATTGCACAAAATAGTGCATTGATGGCACGAGCATCAAGACTAGCCTTAGCTTTTTCAGCTTCGGTGTATTTGTCATGAGGCTTTTCTATAAGAATACCTTCAACCACTGTGGGTGCTGGTTTCTTATAACCATCAATAACTATTGACCAAAGATCAAAGTCAAGAGATTTTAGAAAGAAAGTCATTCGTGTTTTCCAATAGGTATAATTTGTTCCATCAAATAGGAGAGGTCTATTTGTGGATTGCCCTTCACCGTTGAATATTGATTTCACGGCTGCCATATATACTCTCTGAGGTATGTTATATTTGAATATAACCTGCTCTGATACCAATTGTAGGACCGTTGAGCACCTCTAGAGGGGGGTGAATAGAGTGTGTGTGTGCAGCAAAAAATAATCACCAATTAAAACTAAACTTTAAAACTATGGCAGTGAAATAAGAGACAATAAATATAATGCAGCAAGAGATAGAGAATTCAAACTCAGCGACACAGCGATATATACTGGTATCCCTCTGAGAGGACTAATCCAGTCTCGAGTACTCTTACTCGATGTTAATCCACTATGGCACAAGCTTTAACTGAGAGCTTGCAGTCTGTTACAACACCGTGCTTGGTGACAAGCGCACGACCAGCTTCACAATACCGTGCTTGGTGACGAGCGCACGACCAGCTCCACAACAAGAAAAGTTGTTGGACTTGGAACGACCTCTTTACAACTCTTGGAATACCAAAAGACTCTAAATCAACTCTGATAATACTGGCTTTTGGCTAAGAGGTGTATAGGTATAATTTGAAAATCTTGGATCGTTTGAAAACACTTGAATAGTAGAGAAGAGAAGATGAAGAGTGAATGAATGATTTGAAATGAAAAGTTCTTCTCTATTTATAGGTGTTTTTTGGAACCGAACTCGGACAGAGTTCGGATGCATATATCTCGCAAAGAGACGTTGCTCGCAGATTTGGAGGCAACATAAGTTTGAATATAAATTGACCGAACTCGGACAGAGTTCGGGACGAACTCGGGCCGAACTCTGTTAGGAGTTTTGTCAGGAGATTTTTGAAATATTTTAACACAAATTGTTTTTGAAAGTATTTTGGAATATTTTGTAAAATGAGTGTAACAAGAAATATGAGTAGTAATGGGTAGGCTTTTTAGAAAGTGAACTGAAATAACCCTAAGCCAGTATTACCAAAAACTGATTTTACAAAATAAATCCTAGACTCAATAAAATGTAAAATACAGAATAAAATGTAAAATGAGTCATCTCCAGATTTGATGAAGTTGATGCTTCGTTGATGCAGTACAACGTCCGTTGAAATTGATTTCATAAATCCTGAAATGATTAGCAGCATTTTGTATATTTTGTGTATTGACTTAAGTGCATGTTGATTATCGAATCGGGTGTGACCATGGAATGGGCCAACAGTATATACTCTCCGAATGGAGGTGACATAACAATATACAGTTCTCAATCACATCTAAGGTAGAGTAAAGATAGAAATATAGAAAATACTGAAATGGAAAGATCCACAGAATACAACCAGAGAGTCTAAGTGTCTAATGATATAACAATCCATAAAATCCCAATATCATAATACAGTCATCCAGAATAAAATATAAGAAACATCCTAGTCTAGTGGAGTGTCGTCCACAGCTAAAGGATCCTGCTGTTGGCCCATTGGTCATATGGTCAAACTGATTTTAATAATTGATCAAACTCTGTCTGGATATATGAAGCTAGTCAGGATATCTCGGACTCTTGGACATGATCAAGAATGGCTATCTACACAGTTCAAGACCGAAGCGATGTTTGCCTGTTCGAGTCTGTATTTCTTTGAGCAATATATTTTTTATTTTATTGAGTCTAGGAATACGTTGTACACCGAGTCGTACTGGCAAATAGGCTATTCCAAAATATTTTCAAAATGCCTTTTAAAATGTTCTTAGTTTTGAAAAATATTATTATTAACAAAAGTTTCAAAAAGGTTTTTAAAAAGGTTTTTAAAAAGGTTTTCAAAAATCCCCAAAATCTATTTTTAAATACCTAACCTAACCCTGACAGAACTCGGCCAGAGTTTGGCTAGAGTTCGGTTGGTAGCCGTTTTGATTTTTGAATTCTCTGGAACTTGGTCCTCCTGCAGTTGCGGATTTGACCGAGATTTCCTCATCGAGTTCTGACCGAATTCTGCCCGAATTCTGTCTTTGGAATTCCTATAAATAGAGAAGGATTTCGATCATTTCAACTCACTCATTCACTTTCAATCTTCTCTCTATCTAAAGCTTTCAGTCTTCCAATGAGTTTTTCTTGAGCTTTAAATTTCAGATCCCAAGCCAATTACAATCCTCTAGTCGATTTGTTAGTGCGGTACGGTCTAGAAGTTTCTGAAAGATTGTAATCAGAAGGCTTGATTGAAGAATACCTCTTCACAATTGAAGTTGGACGAGTTCTTCGTATCAAAGCTCGCGTTGTAGAAGTTGCAAGGACTTCATAAAAATACTTACGGTTTTGCCAATAGTGGATTCAACTGGTAGCAAGAGTTCTACCGACTGGATTAGTCCTCAACAGAGGAAAACCAGTATACATCGCTGTCTTTGCGTTTGCTTTCTTATCTCTGTCTTTATATTACTTAGTTGTGATTATTATTCTGTGATCTTGCTGCTAACATTTTTTAATTAGCATATTTCCGCTGCCAACTCTATTTACCCCCCTCTAGAGTATTGTGCTTTACGTTTTCGTTCCTACAATTGGTATCAGAGCGGGTGTTACAGGTAAAGCAAGGTAATATTGCAATTATTTATTCATTTAATTAATTGTTATATAGATCACAGCACAACACATAGCAACTGTGAAATTCACAAGTGAAGGCCAGGCTACAAACAGACCTCCACTGTTTGATGGTACGAACTATACCTATTGGAAAATACGGATGAGTTTCTTCTTGAAATCTCTTGACTTTGATTTATGGTCTATTGTTATTGATGGCTATCAAAAGCCACCTCGTATAAATGTTGATAGAGTTTTAGTTGAAAAATCCCATAACAGATATACAGAGGAGGAAAAGAAAAAGGCCAGTCTTGACGCACGTGCTATTAACGCTCTATTTTGTGCTTTAGACAGAACTGAATTTAACAGGGTGTCTATCTGCACAACGGCTAATAAAGTATGAAAGCTTCTTGAAGTCACACATGAAGGCACGACTCAAGTCAAAGAATCAAAGGTCAGCAGACTTACTCAAGAGTATGAGGTGTTCAAGATGAAGCCCAACGAAACAGTTACTCAGATGTTCGAAAGGTTCCTGGATATTGTAAATCTTTTGTCCTCCCTAGGCAAAGAATACAATAACCATGAAAATATTCGCAAACTCCTGCGAGCACTTACCAAGAACTGGATTCCAAAGGCTACTGCAATCATTGAAGGGAACGACCTCACAACTATGTCCCTCGAAGTACTCATGGGTAAGCTACTCACTCATGAACTGGAGCTACAAGATTTTGAAGAGCCTACACCAAAGGAGAAGGCGATCGCTTTCAAGGCTCAGCACAGAAAAGCTGCTGAAGGTGATTCAGACAACAATGAATCTGATGCTGAAGATCAAGCACTCCAAGCAAGGAAATTCAAAAGATTCATAAGATATGAGAAGAGAGCCAAAGAAAACAACAGCAGTAACAACTGGTATCAAGATGATGCTGTCTGCTATGGCTGCAAGAAGAAGGGACACATGAAGAAGGATTGTCCTACAAACTCATCATCAAGCAAGAAGAGCAACAAATATGAAAAAGGGAACCTGAAGAGATCAACATCTCGGAGATATGACAACACCAGCATATGGCATGAAAGTGAAGCCAGCGACTCAAAAGATGAACAATTAGAAGACGCTGCAAATGTATGCTTTATGGCATCCGATCAGGTACCTATTGAACCTGTAGTTGATACATATGATGACTTTACCTTTGAACAATTAGGAGATGCCTTCAGTGAACTGATAAGTGATTACAGGAAACTGCATAGCAAATATCAGACCTCTAAGAAGGTACTCAAAGAGTATAAAGGAGAAATAGGAAGACTTACCGACCTACTAGCTGAGGTTAGAAATAATGTTAGTGAGTTTAGTGAGCTTTCCTCTATTAAGCTCTTATTACACGAGACTACCAAGTCATCTGAAGAGAAAGACAAGGTTATTGACCAACTGAAAGAAGAACTTTCTAAAGAGAAGAAAAGTCTTCAAAGTGCACAAATCAGAGTGGAAACACTCACTTCTGATTATACTAAGTTGTATGACACTTCCAAAAGATTGAAAATTAGGTTAGGAAAATAGCCTGCGACTGCTGCTTCCTACCCTAACACGTGTCACTTACCGAAAAATCAGAACATTCCCAAACCAAACACTGTCAGACCTAACCATATAAAACCTTTACCCCAAAAGTTTAAGCCCAAACATGATTATAGGTATGCTTTCTTCTATACTAGAAAACCTAAACCTAGCAACCATGCACACCACTCAGCTTTCAACACTCGACATGCATAATGTCATTATTGTGGCCTCATTGGTCATATTTCATCTGCATGTAGAATCAGAAAGCTTGTTGATTTAAATATTTCTGCTTAGACACCAAAGGCTAACATTTCAGGACCCTACAAGAAATAGGTACCAAAAGTTTTATCTGCAAACTTTTTTGTAGGTGGAACACCTTTCACATGCTAGAAGCAAATGGATCCTCGACAGCGGTTGTTCACGACATATGACCGGTGACGCTACACTATTTGCAACACTGTCGAAGAAGAAGAAGGAAGGCTATGTCTCCTTCGGTAATAACTTGAAAGGGTATATTATTGGTATCGGTGATGTTGGTAAGTCTCCCTATCCTGTGATTAAGGATGTCTGTCTGGTTACCGAGTTGAAATATAATCTACTCAGCATAAGTCATCTAGTTGATCATGGTTATGGCATCAACTTTGGCAAAGACAAATGTACTATAGTTGATAGCTCAACTGGTAGTACTATCTTTGAAGGTATCAGGGAAGACAACATATATGTTTTCTATTTGTTGGAAGAAACTAACATTTCAGGTAGATGCTTAATGGCTAAAAGTGATAAGAGTCATCTGTGGCATATGAGACTCGATCACGCAAATATGGACACAATCTCAAGATTATCCACAAAGAAGCTAGTACGCGGTTTACCGGACATAACATTCAAAAAGGATTCGGTATGCAGCCAATGTGAAAAGAACAAAGCTACCAGATCCACATTCAACTCAGTAAACGCAGTATGTACTACTAGACCTCTATAATTGCTTCATATAGACTTATTTGGTCCTAACAGAGTTGCTAGCCTCGGAGGTAAGCTTTATGCTTTTGTAATTGTAGATGATTTCTCTAGATACACGTGGGTATACTTCTTGACATGCAAGAATGATGCATTATCCGAATTTGTTACCTTTTGTAAGAAAGTACAGAATGAAAAAGGTTACATGATCACTCGTATTAGAAGCGATCATGGTGGCAAATTCGAAAATGCAGAGTTTGAGCGATTTTATGACACATACGATTTTGTACACGAGTTCTCCTGTCCTAGGACTCCACAACAAAATAGAGTTATGGAACGTAAGAATAGAACTCTATTAATGTTTTATTCTTAATACAAAAGACAATTTGGGAAAGTTTGGCGAAAAGGCCGACGAAGGTATATTTTTAGGTTATACGGCCAAGAGCAAAGGATACAGAGTCTTCAACAAACGAACCATGATCATCGAAGAGTCAATCAACGTTACTTTTGATGAACTGAATCAAATGACTATCGATGACAATGACGAAGATCCAACTGTACCAAGCTCAACAACAGCTGATTCTCAACCAAGCTCGGCACTAGCTGATCCTCCTAGAGAAGATCCAGGAACCAGCTACCTTCAAAGTCTGCCGAAAAGATTAAAATTTACGGTGATCATCCAAAGGATTTGGTAATTGTTGACATTACCAAAGGTGTAAGTACTCGTACATCCAGTAGAGATATTGTTTCTAGTGTTGCATTCATTTTACAGCTAGAATCCAAAACTATTGATGAAGCATGTAGTGATAGTTTTTGGATAGATGCTATGCAAGAGGAATTAAACCAATTTGAACGAAATCAAGTTTGGGAACTTGTTTCCAAGCCTATTGATCATCCGGTCATTGGCACCCATTGGGTATTCCGAAATAAACTGAATGAGAATGGTTTAGTGACTCGTAATAAGGCTCGACTCGTAGCTCAAGGATACAATCAAGAAGAAGGTATCGACTACGATGAGACTTATGCCCCAGTTGCGAGATTAGAATCCATTCGCATGTTATGTGCATTTGCATGTTTTCATAATTTTAAATTATTTCAAATGGATGTCAAGAGTGCATTTTTAAATGGTTTTATTAAAGAAGAAGTTTTTGTAGCACAACCTCCAGGTTTTACAGATTTTAAAAACCATGATCATGTTTTCAAGTTGAAGAAAGCTTTATACGGTTTGAAATAAGCTCCTCATGCTTGGTATGATCGTCTAAGCTCTTTTCTACTTGACAACGGTTTTTCAAAAGGCAAGGTTGACACTACACTTTTTATTAAGTCTTTTAATGGTAAGCTTCTTTTAATACAAGTCTATGTTGATGATATCATATTTGGATCTACTGATGAATCTCTGTGTCAAGAATTTTTTAAGTTTATGCAGAATGAGTTTGAGATGAGCATGATGGAAGAGCTGAAATTCTTTCTCGGACTGCAAAATCAAACAAACTGATAATGGGACGTTCATAAATCAAGCCAAGTACACAAAAGATTTGCTAAAGTAGTTTGATCTGGACAATGTCAAACCTATTGGCACTCCGATGGCAACTTCAACAAAGCTTGATATTGATGAACAAGGCAAGCCGGTCGACACACGTAAGTATCGAGGTATGATCGGTAGTTTACTTTATTTAACTGCTAGTCGTCCAGATATTATGTTTAGTGTTTGCCTGTATGCACATTTTCAAGCTAATCCAAAGAAATCACATCTGTGCGCAGTTAAGCGTATCTTTCGATACCTTAAGGGCACTTCTTCTGTTGGCTTATGGTATCCCAAAACTAAGTCCTTTGACCTTATTGGTTATTCGGATACAGATTTTGCCGGATACAAAGTCGATAGAAAAAGTACCAGTGGCACATGTCATTTCTTAGGCAAGGCTTTAGTCTTATGGTTTTGTAAAAAGCAAAATTCTGTAGCCCTATCAACAACAGAGGCTGAGTATATCGCCGTAGGACGTTGTTGTGCTCAGATTTTGTGGATAAAACAAACCTTGGAAGACTATGATTTATTTTATACACATATTCCTATTTTCTGTGATAACACAAGCACTATTAATTTGACTAAGAATCCTGTATGTCATTCTCGTACAAAACATATCGAGATTCGACATCATTTTTTAGAGATCATCATCAAAATAGAGATATTGACCTTGTGTACATAGATACTGAGAATCAATTAGCTGACATTTTCACAAAACCTCTAGCAGAAGATCGTTTCAATTATTTACGTCAAAAATTAGGAATTTTGGACGTCAATAATGTTAATTAATTTTATTTTATGATTTTATTTTAATATGCAAAAACTGTGTTAGAGACAAGCCAATAAAGAGTCTGTCTGTCACCACAACTACGGTTGAAGCAAAGCGGTACTTAAGAGTTTCCCGGTGAACCTCCGCCAGCTGGGACAATACTCCTACAGCTAATCTGAAACAGTCGCTGTATAAAGAAATTTAATTTATAAAATAACATTAATTATATTATTTTAATGTCAAAATTACTAATCTTTGAATTAAATATTTGAAATGAGCCAATAAAAAAGAAAGTATTTCAAACCAACCCCAGGCGAATTCGGCCAGACTTCGGACCGAATTCGGCCCGAGTTCGGTTGAAGGTATCAGGTTATATAACCAGAACCCGAGAGCCTTTCTTCTTCATTGCTTCTAAACTTTATCAAACAGCAACAGCAGCCGTGCGAGAGAACCCCCTAACCCTAGTTCTTCACCACCCCTTCTCTTCCAATCCAAGTGGTGAAATCAATCCAAACTTTGGATTCGTGTGGAGTTAGTCATTCTCTATAACATACTCAAATTTCGGGAGATATAACTCCTTATTTCCTCTCCGTTTAATTTCGTGCTATTTACTTATTTTGCACAAATGGCACCTAAGGAATTTAACCCCTTCAAGAGGAAGAAGACAACCAACCCAAGTGAGGAAGGTTCATCTTCGAATCCACCCACAGATTCCCTCTTTTTGCCAGTCCAATCTAGCGATGGCGCATTCGACGGGTTTTACTTTCAAACCCTAGATCAAGCCCTACTGTGGTATGGAGATTTTTCCATGAGATCCATATGCAGAGGCGCTCCCATCAAGTGGACTGTATTTTCAGAACACCGACCTTTCTTTGAGGCATTAGGGTTACAATATTTTGTTAAACTTTGTTTTCCAGTAGCAACTAATGCCATTAGACTATTCTACTACAATATCATATTAAATACGTTTGATGTAAGCACTCGTGTTGGAGAATTAGATATCAATTTCAATGATGTTATCTTAGCGGAAATCCTTGGTATTCCCAACGAAGGTGAACCGCTTGTTGATATCACTGAATTTGATTTCCCCGACGACACGACACTTACTAGTTTCAAAGCGGAACTCTGTAACCTAGCAAAATTCAAGAGAAGGGAACATAATTGATGTCAGCTGTGCTGATTGAGCTGCAAAAAATGGTGACCGATATTTGCGAAGAAGAAAAAATGGTAGCTGATGCAGTTCGTGGAGTGCATGAAGCTTTTAAAGAGCCAAACCTGGTAGCAACAAAAGGAAGGCTTCTCAAGGTAAATCAAGCCAGAATAAAGAAAATTAGACTATCCCCAAGCCTAGAATTTGTAGAGTTTGTAGAAAATTGGGTCACAATTTTCGTAATTATAAAGTACGGAAGCGAGCTACCGAGAAAGAGCCAATGGAATCAAATGAACTAAGCGATACTTCATTGATTTAATCATCATTATGTACTATTGTTTTCTTTTTTCATTTACCCAACTTTTATTATTGGTTTTCTATAAAATTGTTCCAAATGCAGCAGAAAACTTCTTCATGAGAAAAAGATATATTATATGGCAGCAAGATTCTGAAACAATCTAGGAGAAAAACTTCCATATTATGATACAATTTAATACCAGAAATCCTATAGGAACTCACCAGATCTGAATTTATTCAACTGCCAAGGTAAACAGTTCTATGGTTGTGGAAATTACGAGGTAAGGGTTCATTTTGGTATAATTTTCATCGTACATCTTAAGAACATTATAACTCCACAAAACTTTATTCCTAACCATTTGTTACAAAACAAATGAACATATTTCATTTGATAGAAGAAATAAAATTTTCATCATCTTCCATCTTCACGCATCAAAGTGTACTCTTTTCGACCATTGCTGCTTAATTATATTGTTGCACAATTTCAATTCTTCTGTATTGTGCTTTGAAGTTGCAATCCATATAGCAACTTTGCGCCTTTCAAATTTTGAATCAAACTTCATATAACAAACATAACATCAAAAATATTCCTCTAAAAAGTATAAGTATTTGACGGCATATTTTCAGACTTACATCGAAAGAACGGGAGTCCAACATACAACTGTCTTTCATGAATAAAATTATAAAAATACCACAATCAAATGAATTGCCTTGGCGGGGAACATAAGGACGACGGATTATGGAGAAAGTAGAAAAATTGAACCTAGCATCTGTCAACTTCCAAATCTCTTCCTCGAGAAAGAGATCCAAATTTGAAAGCTACAACTATCAGAATAAGTATGTATTAGTATACCCCGAATCTAGTACGCAATTCATAAAAATTTATGAATATGAGCTTACTATTTGTTTTATGACTACTTTATTATAAATCGCCTCATCTGTAGATGCAAGGGAGTCCAAAACTTCAACAGTCTTTGTTTTAACGATAACACTTGCAAGAGTATAGAGGCCAGACACAAGGAAGGGTATGTATTTCTGAATCAGGATTAATTAGGTAAAATAAATTAATCAATTTTCAGTAAATTGGAATGAAAATTTAAACAGAAATAAATTAATACCTCACTATAAATGCTTAAAGATCCCATATAATCCTTGAAATATTTGAACTTCTTCCATATTTCATGAAGAGGTTTGTTAGATGAAGGTAATGTTGCTCTCTACATACACATCAAATAATACATTATGAACGACAAACAAACGAGAGAAAATTATAATACATAATCATTAAAGAATAAAATGCTCACTCACCGTTAACTTTACTGGTAAATACCATACATTAGCTTTATTGTCAGTTCGTCTCCGTTCCTCCCCGGTGAGAAAACCAGAGACCATGTTGACAATCTGAGTATTTCTCATTAAAAAATAACGATTGTATTGTAGTAAACATTGATGGCATCTATACCGTGCTAACAATCTGAGTATCTCATTAAAAAAGTAGCGATGGCATCGAAGTAAACATAGATGGAATCTAAGAAAAATATACTATCTACATACTCCATCTTTAATTCTTTTTCCTGGAGAAATGAACTTCTTCTCAGCCCGAGTCAAATAAAGCTCGCTGCAAGATGATATTATTTCGCTAAGAAAAGAAACGGATAGATTAGGAAAAACAAAATAAATAAACTGTTGAAATGAAATGAAAACTCATATTACTTACTCGTTAGCTTTATCATCCGCAAAAATATAATTATAAAAACTCAAACAATTACTAGTCCACTGGATAGACTTTGTGGTTGAACTGCTAAGGTCAGGCTCTTCAAGAAGTCAGGTTCTTCAAGAGGCATCGAATTTAAAATTCCTTTCCAAAGGTTTGACCGGTACTAAATTCCCTCCCATACTTTTCGTAGAACTGCTAAGGTTAGGTTCTTCAAGAGGCATCAAATTCAAAATTTGCTCGATTGTTTCTCCAACTTTCTTCACCTTCTCGTACTCATCAGAAGATCCATTGTCAGCCTCCTCCTCAATATTAATTCCTCTATATGAAGATGCCTTCTTGAAAGCGGAAGATTCTTCTATTTTTTCCAGACACCGAGATATATTGATTTATTCAAGTTCGATTGAACAAAGCTTAGAATTGATCGAAAAAAGTTGAGCTGAAATCTTCGACAAATGTTCTTCAACCTGCGCATCATACGCGAAATGAAGGTTTTATTTGAAGCTGGCATCCAATCTTCTATCTCTTCTACAACTTCCATATGAGTAAACATCTTTCTCCATTACTACAAAATGAAATACGAAAACTATTCTATGTATTTCAGAAAAATAATAGTTGAAACAAGAAAACTATTGTATATATAACAAGAGAAAAATACATAAAGTGAGGAATAAGTTTAAGTTAGCATACAATATTCTAGTATTATGTGCTTATTAGTGATACATGCATCTATTGTATATATCTTAAACTTAACCGATTTGCCATAATAAAAAAGGGGGAGATTGTTAGCTCAATGATTATATCATATTTTTGAATATGGCTAATTAATTAAGTTTAACATAATGACGTCACTAATATTCATGTAATCACTATCAGGTTGCTACTTAACATTGTCCTAATGTTCTATATCATATTTCTATATTTATATCATAATGCATCATACACCTTTGTTCGCCTAACATGTACTTTCAGACATGCAATAAGCATGATCAGATATGATCAAACCAGGACATAAGCAATGAAGAATTATTAATGGGCCAAAGACGACGTTATACAAGGAGATTTCTCTGAACTGCCCAACGACCTATCCGGGGCCTCGCATCGGGGGTTCCGCTGACCGGGTCTGTTTATCTTTGGATGATTGCCGTCAAGGAAAAAGGCGTCTTCAGGTCTGCTCAAATATCAGAAGAAGGATGTCATCAAAGGGCTATTGGTTTTCCTATTTTATCAATATATTTTTTATATTTATTGAGTCTAAGAATACAATGTACACTGCGTCATACTGGCAAATAGGCTACCCAAGAAATGTTTTCAAAATACCATTTTATTTTTAAAAACAAGCCCACTTACAAAAGCCCAAACTACTTCCTAAACTGCCTGACTTTTCAAAATGCCCAAAAATCATACTCTGGACACCAACAGAATTCGGTTCGAGTTCGGTCTGAACTCGACCCTAGTTCGTTTGGTGCCGTTGGATTTTGAACTTGGTCACCCTGCTATTACAGACGCAACGGCTATTTGCTGAGTTTCTCTCAAAGAATTCTGTCCGAATTCTGTCTGAATTCACCCCGGGTTCTGACTTTGAAAAACCTATAGATAGAGAAAATTTCACTCATTTTAATACAACTCTCTTTTCTCTTCTCTCTAAGCTTAATACGTTCTTTCAAAATATTCTGAGCTATTCATTTTTAAATCCCAAGCCAGTTACAATCCTCTAGTTGATTTGCCAGTGCGGTATGGTTTAGAAGTTTCAGAGTTATTGTAATCAAAGGCTTGATTGAAGAAAGACACTTCACGATTGAAATTGGTCGAGTACTTCGGATCAAAGCTCTCGTTATAGAAGTTGCAAGGCTTCGGATAAAAACTTGCGGTGTTTGTCCATAGTGGATTTCAACTGGAAGCTAGAGTTCTTCCGACTGGACAAGTCCTCACAAGAGGGAAACCAATATACATCCTTGTGTTTGTGTTTTCTCTCTGATCTCTCTTTTACATTTACATATCTGTGATATATATTCTGTGATCTTGTTGCTAACAATTTGTTTAATAGCTAATTTCTGCTGCCTTTTCTATTCACCCCCTCTAGAGTATAGTGCTTTACATCTTGTTCCTATAATTGGTATCAGAACAGGTGCTCCATATAGAGATATTATTACAGATGCTCCTTATAGATGTATTATTGCTCATACTAATTGCTTCTACAATTGGTATCAGAGTAGGTGCTCCTTATAGAGATATTATTGTAAGTGTTCCTTATAGAGGTATTATTGCTCATACCAATTACTCCTATAAGTGGTATCAGAGCAGGTGCTCCTTGTAGAGATATTTTGGCTTAACATCCTTGGAGCATATCCTCATTATCAGAGCGGATTATACAAGTAAAGCAAGGTAAAATTGTTATTATATAACTGCTGTTACATAGATCGCTATATCACATATGGCAAGTATGTACTTCACAACTGAAGAGCAATCCATAAATAGACTTCCACTATTTGATGGAACAAACTATAGTTATTGGAAGACACAAATGAGCTTCTACCTGAAGTCTCTAGATTTTGACTTATGGTCAATTGTTGTTAATGGCTACAAAAAACCTACTATCACTTCTATTCTCACATCCTCTATAATCAACAAGCCTTATTATAGTTACACGGTAGAAGAGAAGAAGTTAGCTAGACTTGATGCAAAAGCTATGCATACCTTTTATTGTACTATAGACAGAAATGTGTTCAATCTTATTACTACTTGCACAATATCTCATAAAATTTGAAAAGTTCTTAAAGCTACTTATGAGTGCAGGTATGAAAGCAAAGCTAGCAAGTCCAGAGAGGAGGATAATCTTCATAATGATGCAAATATGTGCATGATAGAATTGGGATTTAAGGTACAACACAATCCCTTATACGAAGAAGAGCTTGTATGTGATAACTGCAAGAAGATAGGCCACATCCAAGAAGATTGTACTACTGCTAGAAAGGAGAGTCACTACGAACGATCAAATGAAGGAAGATCATCGTCTTACTAGTACGCTAGCATGAGCATATGGTGTGAAAGCAAAGCAACAGATTCTGAAGAAGAAGAAGAAGAAGAAGAAGAAGAAGAAGAAGAAGAAGAGAGACCTCATCTAGCTATAAATTTATGCTCAATGTTATTATCTAACGATGTACAACATAATTATTTTTAAGAAAAGAGTGAATTTTCTCATGATGAGTTATCTGATGCTTTCAGTGATCTATTAGAAGAACACAAGTAAGTATTAGATAAGTATAAGCAAGTTAGAAAGGATATTCAATTTTATAAGCTTGAGAATGAAAATCTTACTTGTTTATTGAATGATGCTAGAAATACTTCTCCTTCTGATAATTCTACTGAGATTTCCATACTTGAGTTTAGATTGCATGAGGCACTTGATTGCATTGAGAAAATCACTCAAGAAAATGCTAAACTTAAGGAGGAATTAGAATCAGAAAAGAAGAAGTATTCTATTGCTTCATATAGAATTGATGCTCTTAATGTTAAATATGATGAGATCTGTGCTAACTCTAAAAAGTTAGAGATTATACTGGAAAAGCAGGTAGTACAACCTATGACTAAGTCTAACACAAGACACGTAACACGTCACAAAGTCACACATGATAGATCTTTTACAAAGGAAGCAAGCAAAGCTAAAGCTTCACACAACCATGCTTTCTATTATAAGTATCCACGCACATCATATCACACTACTACACGTTCTCATACTGCTGCACATAGTACTAATATTAATACTTTCTGTCATTATTGTGGTATGAATGGACTCGTTTCTAATCGTTGTCAGATTAGAAAACTAGTTGATATGAATTTATGTAAATGGGTTCCCAAAGATAACAAATGTGGATCCGAGTATTGGATACTAAGGTCTTAAGCTAATATTTCAGGTGAAGCTACTTATGCTGAACCATAGAACGTGTTTATGGTTGCACAACTACAAAGGTCATCTTCCATACAACTGCACCAACATAAGTGTGGTCACTTGAACCACTTTGGTAACATGCTAAATGATTTATTTTATGGTTTTATTTATAGAATCTAGCATGTTCTTATTAATGTATTTCTATTTGATATCTTTTAGTTGTTTATCGTTTGAATCAATGTGAGACATAATCCTAGCTTGAAAGTTATTTAGCTTAAATGATTAGTTCACACTATATAGTATTTTATTTTCTATTAGTGTGACACATTTTTCTATGTATGCTCTTTACTCTTAATCTTTATTCTTGAAGCATGCATACCAGTGTAGTCCATAGGAGCCTAATTTTTTTTGGATTAATATGTTTTTGACCCTTCGTCTTTAATATTTTTTAATGGTCACTTCTTACCGATTTGTCTTTAACATGTCATATTTACTTTGATTGATATTTTATGAGTATGTATTTTTAGCACAAGTCTCCTATTTACTTGAAAAGTATATACATATACTTTTATGTTAACCTTGTGCTTGCATAATATATTCACTATTGATTCTCATATTTTATTTTGATTAACTTCTTATGAATCAATTATATCTTTGTCTGATAAAGCATATTTATGCATGTTTTTGATCTTGTGATAATTCTTTTTATGCTTATTAAGGATACATGAATAATTCATTGTTATTCATATATTGCTTATATGTTTCTTATATTTTTTTATGGGGATATATGAGTTAAGTTCAAGTTCTATATTATTTTTAAAAAGTAGTTTCAAACTTGTGCTTATCTCATACTTTAGCTATTGATTACTTTGAATAAATTTATGTTCTTCTCTTTATTAGCTTCTTCCTCAAAGCCTCTTTTAATGATGTTTTTTCTTGGCTTTTTGGTTGACATTTTTGGATAAATGACTCTTATTTAAATTATTTTTAGTATCTTGATCTTGATAAACCATTCTTAGGGTATTTACTTCTTTTATATTTAGGGATTCTGGATTTCGATATTGTTCGATAATACTGCATATATTCCTTTAAATCCAAGTTCTTAAAAGTAGAGATTATTTTTGGTACAAGCCGAAAGGGTCATTCTGTCATACAGGTGTAAATAGCCTGAAGTGACACGGTGTACTAGTCTTCGAACTACCGCTAGCTGGAAACCGGCCCCTACAGCTAATCCAAAGTGATCAATACTTTATACACTTAAGATTTATTAAGGTCTACTTGCAACTATTATCTAGTTCTGGATCCAAGGTACTGAACCTAGTCCTCTAGGTTCCAAAATACATCAAGCATATCTACGTCCTACATTTTTATTTATAAATGTTTTATATTTTATTGTTACCCAATGATTTTGTAGCATATATGAATAAATGTAGTTGATACATCTTATACCGTATGCTACATTGTAATAAGATTTTTGAGTCCATATAATATAATTGATTTTATATTGCACAAATTATTCTTAAATTCTCGGTTATTAAAGAAGAGATTTGTTTTAGGTACAAGCCAACAAAGGATATGTCTGTCACCACTGCTACGCCTAAAGTAAAGCGGTACTTAACTGTTCCACGGTGAACCTTCGTTAGCTGGGACAGTACCCCTACAGCTTGTAATGTCTCGCTCCGTACGGTGCATTATGCTGAGTCGTTGACTCGAAGAGTCGCGTTGAGCCGATTTAGTATCGATGCAAGAGATTCGTAGACCCTAGAATTAAGTATCAATGCGAATTAACACAAGAGTTACGTTGACCCGAGGAACGCATCAAGTAAGTTCGATACAAGCATTAAGTTGGCCAGAGAGAAAGAATTGAGTTGGTTCAAAAATTCTAAGGAATCGAATCGACGCAAGACATTAGTCCGATTCGGACAAGTATTGATTTAGTTGGTTTCGTGTGCAGACTATACGTTTACGTTGAAATATAAGAGGTCAACATTTTGCCTTATTTGCAATGGTGCCCGCAAAACCAAATCATCGCCTCACAATGCGCTGAAGCATAGGCAAGGTAGGCCAAATCGCTTGGATAATTCAACGTAACACGAAGTGTTTGAATGGCCAAGTTATAAGAGTTGGCCGCACAACAAAATGATCAAATGCAGCCACATCGACTCGATAAAACGACAAGGCATATCGGCTCAAGGTGGGCGGGCTTTGACTTCTCTTTCCTACTCCTTCATGCCTAAGTAAAATATATCGTTGTATGCTAAGTTAACCTATCGAGACCACGGGCGTGGCTTGATCGAGAGATGAACATAGTGTGTGTCGAACACTAGATAAAACAATTAAAATGAAACGTATATCAAATGTGCGAGTCACTATGGAATATTGAATATCACAAAGACGAGCGCCTCGGAGCGCAAGCCATAAGAACATAGGATAACTGTATCGACAAGTGCCTCAACGCACGAGTTAGTATGTGCCCCCACGCATGAGTTAGTATGCTAGAACATTGAAAGACTATATGGGTGCGAGTGCCTCAGTGCACGAGCTATATAACATTAAATACCCTATCAAGGCATTCCTCAATTGCACGAGTCGGAGGGAAGAAACATAAGTTTAACGCATTGAACACTAAGGCGTGGAATATGGAAATACTGGATCGAGGCGTGCATCGAATCTACGACGAAAGGAATGGAGAATAACTATATCACAGCGTACTTATGTACTCGAGACTTACAAATGATGGCTTCGTTGCGAAGGGAAATTTTATGGCACGAATGTGGCAGAACTGTCCAATGTGGCATGGTGCCTTCAAAATGTTTATGGCCTTTGGGACGTTCGTTGATGAACATTGAGTTAGGACATTATGCCAATTGAAATAGAAATAGGCAAATTTGCTTGGTTGTATGAAAGATAAGATGCGTTGTATGGTCAAATGGACTTAAAGATATGAAGAAGCCTGTACACGGGCATCCCTCGAACGTGGTACGCCAGGGCACTGGGACCGTTCGACCGAGGAGGGATATTGGGTAAAGTTGGTATTGTTGGTGCACTTCATGTAGATGGTTAGCGACCTGATATTGAATGTGATAAGCCACTTACCAAGTATTATGGGGGTCCTTTGATTGTTTGGTTAGCACCCGCACAGAGTGATCATCATCTTACATATGTGATTTGAGTAATATAAGTCCATTCTAGCCTGGAAAGCTAGTGACCTTCATATAGTTGAGGAATGATGGGTCGAAAGTGCAAGGTAAACATATATCCTGCACAGATAGATCCTGGGTCGAAAGTGCTGGATACACATATATCATGCACACATAGATCCTACATAGAGAGCACTTATAACATGACAGGGAAGGATGCTAGGCGTATTCACCTTGCGTTGGTGCAAGGGCGAGTGAGTAGATGTTGGTAAAAAGTTACAAAACGACACGGGATTGCTATTGGTTGCTTGCTTGCTTATGAGTATTGAAATAACATGCTTGCCATGATAACCTACTTTACAGTTTTCGAATATACAATGCAAATATGTCATGAAATGATCCTAAGGAGAACCCAGAAAGATAACTAAATTATATGCTTGCATGAATCAATATATTACTAAATGTCGGTTTGTTAAGTGGGTCTTTGATCAGTACAGCAAGGACGAAAGTACTAATCCCCCACTAGTTTGCTAGCAGGTTCAGAGAATGGTCTGCTCGCGGCGGAGCTTCGTTTGATCGTACCGAGGCATGGAATGTCATAGCGCTTAAAGCGTGCGATCGCATTGACGCTCGGTCTTGCAACAGGATTGACGAGGCCGAGATATAGAAGACATGATGTATGGAACGGTGAAATCCTTTATTGGCAAGAGATAACCTGAGTTTTATAGCCAATCTGGCAAATTCAGTTGGGCTATTGAAAGCCTTTGTAATCTCAGTTTCATTTATCAATAAAAGAGAATTGTTTCATATATTCTGTTTTCTTCCATTGCTAATACCAAATCAAAGATGACCATTTGAGAACTTGTCATCTTGTCTTATATGAGTGCAACTCCAGACTCGTACGGCATCATGCACCAGCGAGGACGATGATTCAGATAAAATCTAGCGAGGACGAGTGATTTCCCGGGTCGGGGCGTGACAAATTGGTATCAGAGATCTAGGCTCAACTTCCTCAGGACGCTTGCTTCGTTTCAATTCCAACGACTTGTCCACCACCAATTGAATCACTCTTGACTTTACTCGATGCTGCATTGGATGTTCCATACAATAAGTCTAATACAAATCGTGTAATTTTGCCACATGTATTTTGGAAATTACATGATGTTTGCTAAGGAAGTTGCAAAATATTTGTTGTATCGAGTGCAACAAGCCGTGAAATAATTGTTGATGCAAATGTAATAAGTTGAGAAATGTGAATCAAAATGTTTGTTATTTCAATGCAACAGTTGAGATGAGAAATGTCGATTGTATCGATATAATAAAAGTCGTAAAATATTGCGATATGAAATGCAACGAGTTGTGAATGATGCGTTCCAATAAACGTAAAAGTTGATATCGAATGCGTTGAACGAATTTGAGCATTGCTTTGAATATCAAAAATAAAATATTGTGCGATATGCAATGGAGGAGACTGAATTAAAACGTTGTACGAGATGCAATGGAGGAAACTGAATGAAAACATTGCACGAGATGCAACGGAGGAAACTGAATGAAAATGTTGTGCGAGATACAACGGAGAAAACTGAACATCGCATGAGATGCAACGAAGGAAACTGAACTAAAATATTGTGCGAGATGCAACGGAGGTAACTGAATTAAAATGTTGCATGAGATGCAACGGAGGAGACTGACTTTAAAACGTTGCATGAGATGTAACGGTTGAAACTTAATAATACGTTGCACGAGATGCAACGGAAGGAACTGAAATCATAAATTGATAGAATGAATCATTCGGTTGTGCACCGAACTTGTGTTGGCAGATGAAAACATTGGCCGAGTTGTGCCGGATTTTGATTAATCAAAAGTTAAGATTATGATCGGCATGATCACTGCGGAAATCGTGAGACGGAATAAACAGTTGGTTCATACCGAGTATGATGCAAAAAAAATAGCTTAATTTCTGAGTGGTATATGCCATACCACGTATGCGATGAATGACTCGATTCTGAGTGGTATATGCTATACCACTTGTGCGATGAATTGCATCGACGCATCGTGAGAATTGTGAAAGGTTTATCCGCAACGGATGGAAGAGTACCGAGACTCGATTGGAAATTTGTATGACAGTATGTTGATACAAGTATCCTTTGAGAACCGGTTGCAATGATAGGACGGGGGACTCGTATCAATGAATGATACGTCGGACAAAAATTTGTAAGTCGGTCGAACGACCGAGACTAACGAAACGATTATGCCTTGATGCAATAATCGGATCGACGGGATAGGAAACTTGAACTTATAAACGAGTCGCACTACTTGCGATCTCGATAGAAATATTGGGCGATTCGAATCGTATATCTTGCGATCTCGATAGAAAGGTTGGGCGATGCGAATTATAATCGGATCGCACAATGTGCGATTTCGGAAAAGAGTTGGTTGATGCGGGTAAATAGTGCCTAAGAGCTAGTTGGTTACGTTATGGCAAAAATTATTTGAGTACGACTGAAATATGTAAAACTTAGAGGGCATGATCGTATTACTCGAGGGTTCGATATTGGATAATCGGTAACTCGGTTATGCGATCAAAGTATAGCGGAAAGCGGCGAATCAGAAAATGAGTTGATGTGTATTGACAAGTTTGTAGTGAACTTGGATGTATGCAATACGAACTAAAGTCGACATTGATGTAGATTCACAGTTGACACTCGTGTTATCAAAATCGATATGCGAGAAAACGTAAGCACAATTGGAGAATAGAAAATAGGGCAGGCCTACAATATCGTAATTTTTAAAAAAAATAGCAAGACGAAAGTGTCGAACTGGTTGATCATAAATTTGTGATTGATCAAGCGAAACCGTAAAGTTATCGACGATTGTTTCGATGCGTATAGCATCTCAGGTGTCGACCGTGGGTAGATAGACTCGAACTCAATACGAATAAATGTTTCATAAATTACGGAATTATCAACGGTAGTGCATGACTTTATTTTGGAGGATAGTTGCGCATCAATTACGTTGATAGAAATGGTTTTCTCCAAAATTGGGTAGTCACATAGAAATCATCGAAACGTGATTTGGCTCCGAAATAAGATATAGCATGGTTCGTAGTAACTGTCATTCGTTAATGATCTACAATTACAGAGCGTAGCTTCGGGGCAGCTGACCCTAGAAGACTTGACTGCCAAATCAAATTGAATGTTGCAGACCGTAAGATGACCCATGCGATATCGTATATGAAATTGCATCAATAACAAATATAATGTGGTACTTGTTGATAAGTCTAGGCAATTTTGAGAATCGTGCTATGCACGAATACGAGTGGTAAGAGAATGACTTACAACTTAAGTCGTTAGATTTGGATTCACCTTGCAATTGAGCTTGCGTGAATCGAACTTATATTTGAAGTTACAAAACGGATAAGTTAGAAATTTGGCTAGTTAATTCCTACTCATTAGGAATCGAACGTAAGATGCATCGTAGAGACTTTGAGTCAAAGCGATTTTTGCCTTGAGCACCGTCGCCTCGATGTAAACTTTTGTGTCGGATAGATTGTGGCCTTTGTGCAATATCAATTTAAAGTTACATCGGGAGAATTTCAGTACGGTGTCTAGGTAAGTAACCTAGCGGGCGTAGTCCTGAATGTTTATGCATTTGTAAATCAACAAAGGAAATTGTATCGAGATGAGTTGCATAGTTAGACTTCAAAAATAGTTCGACAGTGATTTCGAACACAAGGCGTTACGGAGGATCGTTGCGATCGGATGCGCGACGGCTTGATGCAACGTATAGTATTGATGGTCCATACAAAACTTAGGAAACTAGAAATGCGATTTTGAATCGCGTTGCTTGTAGTAACTTTATTGAATGAATCACGTATGTACCGAATATACATATGCAATAAAATTTCGAGAACAGTCGCTAAAGATAAGTCTGATCGAGAGTATGAGATGGAAAGCATAGGATTAAAATTTACCTATCAGCTTTGTTCCAATTTTCTACCACTAGGCTTGGCTGAAATACACATATTTTTGGGATGCCTTGAATAGATGTACGATCCAAATCAAGTTGTATACTAAATTCAAATTGAGCTGCAAAAAAGATTGAAAGTTAATGAATGCTTGCATGAGTGTTTGAAACGGAACAACGATAATTGGACGAGTTCGTGAAACGATCTAGAGAAACACTTGGAATTGAGTGTTGGTTTTGTTTCGAGGACGAATCTTGTTTTGAGTGGTATATTATGTAATGCCCTGCTCCGCACGGTACATTATGTTGAGTCATTGACTCGAAGAGTCGTGTTGACCCGATTAAGTATCGATGCGAATCGATGCAAGAGATTCGTAGACTCGAGAATTAAGTATCGATGTGAATCGATACAAGAGTTATATTGACCCGAGGAACGCATCAAGTAAGTTCGACGCAAGCGTTAAGTTGGCCCGAGTGAAAGCATTGAGTCGGTTCGAAGATTCTAAGGAATCGAATCGATTTAACGCATTAGTCCGATTTGGACAAGTATTGATTTTAGTTGGTTTCGTGTGCAGGCTATACGTTTATGCTGAAATATAAGAGATCGATATTTTGCCTTATTTGCAATGGTGTCCGCAAAACCAAATCGTTCGTAACGGGCTGAAGCATAGGCACGGTAGGCCAAATCGCTTGGATAATTCAACGTAACACGAAGTGTTCAAGTGGCCAAGTCAGAAGAGTTGGTCGTGCAACAAAGTTATCAAATCGAGCCGCATCGGCTCAAAAAAACGACAAGGCGTATCGGCTCAAGGTGGGGGGCTTTGACTTCTCTTTCCTACTCCTTCATGCCTAAGTAAAATATATCATTGTATGCTAAATTAACCTATCGAGACTATGGACGTGGCTCATTCGAGAGATGAATATAGTATGTGTCGAATACTAGATAGAATAATTGAAATAAAACGTACATCAAATGTGCAAGTCGCTATGGAATATTGAATATCACAAAGGCGAGCGCCTCGGTGCGCAAGCCATAAGAACATGGGATAGCAGTATCGATAAGTGCCTCAACGCACGAGTCATTATATGCCCCCGCACATGAGTTAGTATGCTAGAACATTGAAAGACAATATCGGTACGAGTGCCTCAGTGCACGAGCTATAGAACATTGAATACCCTATCGAGACATGTCTCAGTTGCACGAGTCGGAAGGAAGAAACATAAGTCTAACGCATTGAACACTAAGGCGTGGAATATGGAAATACTGGATCGAAGCGTGCATCGAATGCACGACGGAAGGAATGGAGAATAACTATATCAAAGCGTACTTACGTGCTCGAGACTTCCAAATGATGGCTTCGTTGCGAAGGGAACTATTATGGCACGAATGTGGCAGAACTGTCCAATGTGGCATGGTGCCTTCAAAATGTTTATGGCCTTCGGGACGTTTGTTGATGAACATTGAGTTAGGGCATTATGCCAATTGAAATAGAGATAGGCGAATTTGCTTGGTTGTATGAAAGATAAGATGCGTTGTATGGTCAAATGGACTTAAAGATATAAAGAAGCCTGTGCACGGGCATCCCTCGAACATGGTATGCCAGTACGCTGGGACCGTTTGGCCGAGGAGGGATATTGGGTAAAGTTGGTATTGTTGGTGCACTTCATGTTGACGGTTAGCAACCTGATATTGAATGTGATAAGCCACTTACCAAGTATTATGGGGGTCCTCTGATTGTTTGCGTTAGCAACCGCACAAAGTGATCATCGTCTTACATATGTGATTTGAGTAATATAAGTCCATTCTAGCCTGGAAAGCTAGTGACCTTCATATAGTTAAGGAATGATGGGTCAAAATTGCAAGGTAAATATATATCCTGCACAGATAGATCTTGGGTCGAAAGTACAGGGTACACATATATCATGCACACATAGATCCTGCATAGAGAGAACTTATAACATGACAGGGAAGGATGGTAGGCATATTCACCTTGTGTTGATGCAAGGGCGAGTGCGTCGTTATTGGTAAGAAGTCATGAAATGACACGGGATTGCTATTAGTTGCTTGCTTGCTTATGATATTGAAATAACATGCTTGCCATGATAACCTACTTTACAGTTTTCGAATATGCAATCTAAATATGTCATGAAATGATCCTAAGGAGATCCTAGAAAGATAAATAAATTGTATGCTTGCATGAATCAATACATTACTAAATGTCAGTTTGTTAAGTGGGTCTTTGATCAGTACAGCGAGGACGAAAGTACTAATCCTTCACTAGTTTGCTAGCAGGTTCAGAGAATGGTCTGCTCACGGTGGAGCTTCGCTTGATAGTGTCGAGACATAGAATGTCGTAGCGCTTGAAGCGTGTGATCGTATTGATGCTCGATCTTGCAACAGGATTGATGCGGCCGAGATATAAAAGACATGATGTATGGGACGGTAAAATTCTTTGTGGGCAAGAGAGAACCTAAGTATTGTAGCCAATCTGGCAAATTCAGTTTGTCTATCGAAAGCCTTTGTAATCTCAGTTTCATTTATCAATAAAAGAGAATTGTTTCGTATACTCTGTTTTCTTTCGTTGCTAATACCAAATCAAAGATAACCATTTGAGAACTTGTTATCTTGCCTTGTATGAGTGCAACTCCAGACTCGTACGGCATCACGCCCTAATAAGGACGATGATTCGGGTGAAATTTAGCGAGGACGAGCGATTTCCCGGGTCAAGGCATGACACAGCTAACCCAAGATTGATGAACGCTTTATAAACTAAAGATTTATTGAGAGTTACAATTGTTATCTGATGGATTTTGGATTTTAGCTTTGATGGATAATCTTATTTAATGATATTATTTATGTTACAAAAGGTAACATACATTGATCTTCATAGGTTAATGTTTGTCATCTTTTGATATATTCATTTTTCTGCCACACTATTCGATATTCAGACTTGATGGTCTTGTGACTACTCATTGAATATTATGGTCTTGTGATATCTTCTTTAGCTTGGGTAATATTCATGATTTTAAGCTTTTTATTATTATCTTCTTCTTCAAGTTATTTACTGTCTACAGCAGTAACTCTTTGCGGGGGAGAATTCAGGCATATTGAATTTTTTTTTCTCTCTCAAAGCGTTTCTTCTCTTTAACCCTAGGTCAATACCATGCAACAACTTTAAAAGGGAAGAAATGAACTTTGATAAGAAGCCCTAATATTTTTTGAATTAGTTTTCTACTTCTGGAAATATGTCTCTGAAATTTTTTAAATTTTGTCAATACTATTATTTTTGGATATAGCCATGTAAAGGTGGATCAGTTAATTGTTTCAAATCAATTATCTCCTTGACATACCATATATCTAGAATACATTTTTATTCGACATTTATCTAGTTATGTTTATTTGTTCAAGATAGGTTATTTATGATTTATGGATTCTTATATTAAAACTGTTTCTGTGATATAAAATTTGAATCGCCAGCTTTCAGTCTGAGGACTAAATGGACGCATTCGAACATTTTTAGGAAATTTTTTTAATAATAAATTCTGTATTTCAAAAGTTTACTTGATTTCTCTCTGATTTATTGAATCTTTATGTTATTCGCATTAAGACAGTTTTCAAAAATTCTTTACTGTCATGAAATCATCTTTTTGTTATTTGAATACATATTTTTATTGGAGACATATTTTGTTTGTTCATCTTTAAGCGTTTATTTATTTGATATTTCTTTTATATGCCTAAAGATGATATTTGTTTTAAAGTTTGGAACTTTATATGTATTTGATCCAAGGAAAGAAAAGATATAAATCTTGGATATTCCTTAGATCTTGTGATTATTTATTTTATCAATTCTTTCATATAAATTACTTCGGAAATAGATACACATATTTTAAGGGGGCACAAATTAATTGTTTTAATTCTTTTATGCCCTTAATATGTGGTATACCTAGTTCATCATGGACATAGATTCTTTTACTTAAAATATCTTGTTGATTTGTTCATTATTTTTTATTTTAGTAAGTTTATGAGAGAATATATGATTATTATTATTTATTTATTTTTAATTCCCTCATTTTATTTGAGTTTCTAAAAGTTATCTTGCCAAATATATTTAATCATCCTTATTTGATTATTCCTTGAGTTTATATTGATTTGGCTTTTCTTGTTGAGGCTTATCTCAAAGTTCTTGATTATCTATATTTAGATTGATCATACTTTGCGGGGGAGCATTCAAGTCGACTGAATTTCTTCTTCTCAAGTATTTTTTCTTCATTACCTTCATGTTTATCTAATGGATAGACATATATCATGATAAGATAATTGAATTCAAATGCATGAACTTTGTTATAGATTTTGCATAGATCCTAGTATACTTATTTTGATTTTTTTTCTGATGATTATACTCTTTATGGAATTGATTCACTAATTTGTATGGCCAAATTATGAATCATATTTTTTGTGATCATTGTTAAAAGTATCATTATATTTTTTTTATATTAGTATATACTAGATCTGCGAATTTCTATTCCTCATGATTTATTTATGACCATTGATTGACTTCTACTATATTGATATCTATTTTCTTCTTTGATCTATTTCAAAATTACATTTACACATCATATTGTGTTTTGAATGTCATGTTGGATTTCTAGTTGGTAAACTATGTATTGCTTGATTATAGTTTTCTTTGTTAACATTCAACCAACTATATTGTGTTTTGATATATTGTGTGAAATTTTCTAAACTTGTCATTATGCTGTTCTCCTAATCCTTGATCATGATTATTTTTGCCTTCCTCCTTTACTTATGCTTGAGTTCGTTTTATCTCTTATTACGGGGGAGTTTATTTTTTTTGATCATGTCAAAAGGGAAGAAATAAGTTTAAGTTAGCATACAATATTCTAGTATTATGTGCTTATTAGTGATACATGCATCTATTGTATATATCTTAAACTTAACCGATTTGCCATAATAAAAAAGGGAGAGATTGTTATCCCAATGATTATATCATGTTTTTTTAATATGGCTAATCAATTAAGTTTAACATAATAACGTCACTAATATTCATGTAATCACTATCATATTGCTACTTAGCATTGTCCTAATGTTCTATATCATATTTCTATGTTTGTATCATAATGCATCATACTACTTTGTTCGCCTAACATGTACTTTCAGACATGCAGTAAGCATGATCAAACATGATCAAACCAAGACATATGCAATAGAGAATTATTAATGGGCCAAAGACGGTATTATACAAGAAAATTTTTCTGAACCGCCCAACGACCTATCCGCGGCCTCGCATCGGGGGTTCCGCTGACCGGGTCTGTTATATCCTTGGACGACCGCCGTCAAGGAAAAAAGTGCCTTCAGGTCTGCTTAAATATAAAAAAAAAGGCGTCATCAAAGGGCTATTGATTTTTCGATTTTATCAATGTATTTTTCACATTTATTGAGTCTAGGAATACAATGCATACTGCGTCTTACTGGCAAATAGGCTAGCCAAGAAACGTTTTCAAAATACCCTTTTATTTTTTAAAACAAGCCCACTTACAAATGTCCAAACTACTTCCTAAACTGCTTGACTTTTCAAAATACCCAAAAACTATACACTGGACACCAACAAAGTTCGTCCCGAGTTCGTTAGGTGTCGTTGGATTTTGAACTTGGTTACCCTGCTGTTACGGACACAATGGCTATTTTTCGAGATTCTCTCAAAGAATTCTGTCCAAATTCTGTCTGAATTCGTCCCGAGTTCTGACTTTGGAAAACCTATAAATAGAGAAGAATTTCACTCATTTCAATAATCCCTTCTCTTCTTTTCTCTCTAAGCTTAATACTTTCTTCCAAAGTGTTCTGAGCTATTCATTTTCAAATCCCAAGCCAGTTACAATCCTCTAGTCGATTTGCCACTGCGGTACGGTCTAGAAGTTTTAGAGCGATTGTAATCAGAGGCTTGATTGAAGAAAAATACTTCACAATTGAAGTTGGTCGAGTACTTCGGATCAAAGCTCGCGTTGTAGAAGTTGCAAGGACTTCGGATAAAAACTTGCGGTATTTGTCCATAGTGGATTTTAACTGGAAGATAGAGTTCTTCCGACTGGTCTAGTCCTCACAAGAGCAAAACCAGTTTACATCCTTGTGTTTGTGTTTGCTCTATGCTCTCCCTTTTACATTTATATATCTGTGATATATATTCTGTGATCTTGTTGCTAACAATTTTGTAATAGCTAATTTCCGCTGCCTACTCTATTCACCCCCTCTCTAGAGTATAATGCTTTACATCTCGTTCCTACAATTGGTATCTACAAGATGGAGGTAATGTTGCTCTCTACATACACATCAAATAATACATTACGAACGACAAACAAATAAGAAAAAATTGTTAATGCATAATCATTAAAGAATAAAATGCTCACTCACCGTTAACTTTACTGGTAAATACCATACATTAGCTTTATTGTCAGTTCTTCTCCGTTCCTCCGCGGTGAGAAAAGCTGAGACCATATTGACAATCTGAGTATTTGTCATTAAAAAATAACAATTGCATCATAGTAAACATTGAAGGCATCAATACCGTGCTAACAATATGAGTATCTCATTAAAATAGCAGCGATGGCATCGAAGTAAACATAGATGGAATCTAAAAAAAAATACTATCTACATACCCATCTTTAATTCTTCTTCCTGGAGAAATGGACTTCATCTCAGCCCAAGTCACATAAAGCTTGTTGCAAGATGATATTATTTCTCTAAGAAAAGAAACGGATAGATTAGGAAAAACAAAATAAATAAATTGTTGAAATAAAATAAAAACTCATATTACTTACTCGTCAGCTTTATCATCCGCAAAAATATAATTATAAAAACCCAAACAACTACTAGTCCACTGGACAGGCATTGAGGTTGAACTTTTTGTTAGACTTCTAAAAGGTGTGACCGGTACTAAATTTCCTCTCATACTTTTCGTAGAACTGCAAAGGTCAGGTTCTTCAAGAGGCATCAAATTCAAAATTTGCTCGATTGTTTCTCCAACTTCCTTTACTTTCTCATCCTCATCAGAAGATTCATTGTCAGCCTCCTCCTCAATATTAATTCCTCAAGATGAAGATGCCTTCATGAAAGCGAAAAATTCTTCTATTTTTTTCAGACGCCGAGATATATTGATTTGTTCAAGTTTGATTGAACAAAGCTTAGAATTGATCAAAAAAAATTGAGCTGAAACCTTCGACAGATGTTCTTCAAACCTGCGCATTATATGCGAAATGAAGGTTTCATTTGAAGCTGGCATCCAATCTTCTACCTCTTCTACATCTTCCATATGAGTAAACATATTTC
Source organism: Iris pallida (assembly GCA_029216955.1). NCBI lineage: Eukaryota > Viridiplantae > Streptophyta > Magnoliopsida > Asparagales > Iridaceae > Iris > Iris pallida. The sequence goes on from JANAVB010027400.1 coordinate 1,932,677, forward strand.
TCCAGTACTACAAAATGAAATAAAAAAACTATTCTATGTATTTCAAAAAAAATAATAGTTGAAACAAAAAAACTATTGTATATATAACAAGAGAAAATACAAAAAGTGAGGAAGATGGAAAGACAAATAAATTTTGGGACTAACAATAAAATTAGTACAAATTGTAGGCGGTAATGATTTCTTAATATTACAAATTTTGGGACTAACAAAGAATCTACTAGCCGTTTGAAAGGTTATCGTGATTAATCATGTTAAGGAGGAACAGTCCATGAAACGGCTATTGAAGAAGGAACACTTGAGAAACATTATATTATTTAGAAAATATTCCTTAACACCGGAGATGGTGGAGGAGGAGGAGAGGAGGGGACAGGTGACGGCGACGACGACGGTGGATTTGCAGTCCACTACCGGCCAGGTGATGGCGACGGCGACAGTGGATTGTTGTTCTTCAAAATATTGAATGTAGCAAGGCTGCGAATTAAATCATTCCAATATGAGTTAATTTATGGTATTTTGTGAATTTTTATCAGTTTAAAGAGAAAGTAAATATGAGTCAATTTAGGGTGTTCATTGAACAAATTGAAGTCAAGAATGACCTACAATAGCAATTTACCAAGAGGTCAAAAGACAAAAACTGCATTAAATGATGTTCCCTACTCTATTAATAGTCCAAGAAAACTCATTTATAAGAACCATTGGATCAACAATCAACGATTCAGATTTGGGATGTATCGATACAAATTTTTAGATGGATGTATTGAAGCATTTTCCATATATATATATATATATATATATATATATATATATATATATATATATATATATATATATATATATATATATATAGTTGCTGTTATTATACCAATATAGATTTGTCTTTACCATATACTTACTTATAAATATATAATATATGTTGTGTATAATAATAATAATAATAATAATAATAATAATAATAATAATAATAATAATAATAATAGTAATAATACTTATAATAATAATAATAATAAAAATAATAATAATAATAATAATAATAATAATAATAATGATAATGATAATGATAATGATAATGATAATAATAAATAGTTGTTATTCCCACAGCAAACTTCACTAAATGAATAAAAGGGATTTCATTGGAGAAGAGAGAGAAGAAGAAGAAGAAAAAAAGGAAGAGGAAAGTGGCAGCTCACCGGGGTGCTCCGGCCATGGCACGCCGGCCAAGAAGGTGGAGGCGGAGAGAACGCTGTAACGCCCCAGTCCCAAAATACGTAGGACTAGGATACGTATACATGCCAGCTACGCAACGAGAGGACTCCAGCTCGGCTCGAATACGTATAAGCTGTCTGGTTATTCTAGACCAACTGTATCTCAATCCACTAAATATCGGTAACAATAATAAATCAAGTGCATTAAGGCTGATCAGACCATAATACACTGATTCTAGAATAGATAAATATGTTAGAGTGGATCCCCAATAACACATTTATCATGAACAAGCTAGAGGAAAATAGAAGCTTGTACAAGACTAGGCTATAATGTAGCAAGAATCAAATATAGGACAAAATCTAATCATGGAAGAGAAAGATAAAATATCAACTAAATATACCTGCAGTCTCGGTGTAGCAATCATCCTCCATCGGTGTACCATACCTTCATCTAATACCTGGAGAGATCACCAGGTCCTCAGAGGACTAGCAAGACACATAATATACATGCCAACTGTACAGTAAATAACATGCAAGAAAAACAGGAAAACAAGTAGAGGAAATGACAACACATAAAGGAACTCTACAGATGGTGACATATCATGAGAATGAAATATTAATCGTGGCTAAAACCGTAGCCCGGGGAGGCACTAACAGTCCTATAATAGGTTCTCTATCGTAGCCCGGGGAGGCACTAACAATAGAGGATAGCCACGGCTAATAAAACATTCTCTCCTAAGGTACTAGGAAATCAAGCCTATCTAGTCATGCCCAAGTCAAGTACAGGTCAAACAGGTCAGGAAAAATATGGCACAGGCATATCAATACTATCATTAGACATGAACAAGATAGAAAAGATAGAACAAGTAGTATAGAAAGAAAAATCAGAATCTACGTGCACGTGTAACTAGAAAGAATCTTGAGAGGAAACAAGAGAGATATGTAACAAAGCAAGATATACTAAAAAATTGGAAAGCATGTAAATACTGTAGTGTTTGGCAAGGTGTACTTGCCTAGGTCGTGAGCACTGTAGTGACGAAGATCAGACAGGAAAGTAGGTGGAACAACGACTGCCGAGGAACTAAGGTCCAAACAAACGTCTTCGGATGCTGAAAATATTTTATTATCTAATTATAAATAATATTGTACCTATTAGATTTATTTAGCTAGGAGATGTTATAGATCTTTGTATAAGCTTTCCGAAAAACTAAACGGATCACATTTTCGTTTTCGGAATCTCCAGGAATCGCAAAAATATCAAAACATGTTTGTTTTTCGGAAATCTAATAGTCAAACAATTTTACAAAAATATACAGAACGAATTTTGTCTATTAGTATATGTTTTTGAAAATTTTACCTCGATACGCTTCCAACAAAAAAAATTAGGACGCGTTTCGAGTCCCGAACTAGGAGATATGGCCCTTCTAAGTTGCTTTGTCGGGTAAAAAACGTGGCTGACTTTTCTATCGAATTTGGAGAATATTTTTGGACGAAAAAGAGCAGGTGTGCATGATTTTTAATATAAGAATTATGAGATACTCATATATTTATATATATAATTAAGATAGATATGTATTATTTAATTTAAGTATGATTAGATTGGACATGTTAGAATAAGATAAATCTGGATAGTAGTAGGATTACCAATAAGGCTAAATTTAGAATATAATTTGTTTAAATATTATAATCAATGGTCATTATTCAAGGAGGCTTAATTTAAAATCTATGTGCTGCTATTAGATAAGAAGCATATAAGTTTTAAATATTAAATTTAGATTTAATTAAAATACAAAGAAGATTTGCATGGAGGGTTTTCTAATATGGAACTAGTTAGATTTCTAAATATAAATACAATCTAAATCTGAATAAATATTAAATATATTTGGTTATTAATATATATTAATGCCCAACATGTCTACATAGGTTTGGGTTGGACTTTGGGTCAAATATAAACTAATGCCAACAAGGATTACACTAGTATTACACGTAGACACTTCCTATAAATAGAAACTTTCCAAAATTGAAAACATATTAATATTAATAAGATACATATACAAAATATATATCAACATAAAGGTATTTGAGAGTACTACATGTCTATTTTGATTTGGATTTGGTTCAGGTCAAGTCGGGACTAAATTGGTACAACCGGATCTCCTAGAAAGTCAATAATCTAATAATAAATCATCGGTGGGGGTTAAGTCACAATTTTACCTAGTTTTCCTACTTGGGACATAGCTATGGCCAGGCCTTCCCTAGCAAGGCTAATATACTAGTCAAAGCACACAACTACACTAACCGTACCAAAATTCCTAGTCGCTATGCATCTTAGAACTTAACCATGACTAAGGCCATATCTATATAAAATATTAGGCTATTATAAATATAATCATATATATGCAAAATTGTATATAAATCTATTTGGATGTATAACATCCCAAAATAAATATCAAAATAATTATACTAAGACATGGTAACCTATCATGGCTCTATAAGTGGGGTTGGCTAGGTTAGTGTCCAAATATATTTTCTAGTCAAGTCAAACTCGAAAAGTCAACTAATGAGTCTCTTATGCCATTCGCAATTAAATAGCGCATATAAACTCGATTGAGTGGCACCCTTAGCACGTATGTCGTAGACTCAAAATGGGTCAAAACCATATATTGGGTCAAATAGTTTTGATCTATATCGAGTTCTGAACTCACATGGGAAGTTAGGTACGAAATTATGGTAAATAATCTAATTGCCTAAAGTTGACTTGAAGTTGTGCGAAGTCAAAAGAATGCTAGAGGACAAATTCGGATGGGACATGATATATCAAATTGAAGGTCATCCTGTCTACTACAAAACTCATAAAGGACATTTCGAGAGATGGGCATGTCGTGTGCTCCAACAATCAAAGACACAAAAAGTACATATAAAATCCTAATTAAATATACAATATAACCTAATAATTAGAAATACTATAAAATAAAATAAAAAATAATTTTCAAAAATCAGGATCCTCACAATCTACCCACCTTAAAAGAATTTCGTCCTCGAAATCAAAATAAGGACCCTTAGTAACGAAAAACCACGCTAGTGTAACTAGGAATAGTTTAAGAGATACGCTAGGTCACTACGGTCTCTCCAAATAACTCAAGTAATAATCAATCCTAACTAATTTGATTTTGCATTATCTATATCGTAAAACTATAGGTGGTTATCTTTACTCGCTCTTCTTGGTTTTGGCGGTCTTGTAACGATCATGTTGAAGGCTTGTCCCTCCTAACCATACTAGTATCACAATTATATGAGTCTCTTTTTTCCTAACCAAGCTAAGTGGTACCTACTAATCCGCTTAATCCTCACTTTAAACTAACACGGTATAATAGTAAATGGGTTAGGTTAGACTTTCTACTTTACTCTTGTAGAGGGCCAATCATTACACTAAAACTACCACCCTTTTCTCTATCGAGTGACTGCCATAAGGACGTAACCTAGTACGATCATCTATTTATTTCTATATTAAGGACATCTACCCACCTTTGGTTAAACTATCTCATAAAAAACATGATGCCCTATGGCATATAGCATCTATAATCCCCATTATATATCAAGCAATCATAATACAATAAGCAGACTAACTTACACTATAACTTAAGAATTTCTAATAAATCCTATATAGCACGATTATTCGTCACTCCTAAATTAGAAGGGACGAGAAACAATGATACGAGAAAGCAAAGAAACAGTAATCAAGAGAAAATACGAAGTTCAAGGGTGGTAGAAAAATTTCTAAACGAATTGTCAAGGCAGTTGTGGATTGATATTCATAAGGGTTTAATCAGGTCGCAGGCCCGCTCGGTACAGTGACGTAACCGAAACAGCTAACTCGACCTGCATGGGCCACCACAAAAATGTAACGCCCCAGTCCTAAAATACGTAGGACTAGGATACGTATACATGTCAGCTACGCAACGAGAGGACTCCAGCCCGGCTTGAATACGTATAAGCTGTCTGGTTATTCTAGACCAACTATATATTAATCCACAAAATATCGGTAACAATAATAAATCAAGTGCAGTAAGGCTGACCAGACCATAATACACTTATTCTAGAATAGATAAATATGTTAGAGTGGATCCCTAATAACACATTTATCATGAACAAGCTAGAGGAAAATAGAAGCTTATACAAGACTAGGATATAATGTAGCAAGAAACAAATATAGGACAAAATCTAATCACGAAAGAGAGAGATAAAACATCAACTAAATATATCTGCAGTCTCGGTGTAGCAATCATCCTCCATCGGTGTACCATACCTTCATCTAATACCTGGAGAGATCACCAGGTCCTCAGAGGACTAGCAAGACACATAATATACATGCCAACTGTACAGTAAATAATATGCAAGAAAAATAGGAAAACAAGTAGAGTAAATGATAACACATAAAGGAACTCTACAGATGGTGACATGTCATGAGAATGAAATATTAATCGTGGCTAAAACCGTAGCCTGGGGAGGCACTAACAGTCCTATAATAGGTTCTCTATCGTAGCCCGGGGAGGCACTAACAATAGAGGATAGCCACGGCTAATAAAACATTCTCTCCTAAGGTACTAGGAAATCAAGCTTATCTAGTCATACCCAAGTCAAGTTCAGGTCAAACAGGTCAAAAAAAAACATGGCACAGGCATATCAATACTATCACTAGACATGAACAAGATTGGAAAGATAGAACAAGTAGTATAAAAAGAAAAATGAGAATCTACGTGCACGTGTAACTAGAAAGAATCATGAGAGGAAACAAGAGAGATATGTAACAAAGCAAGATATACTAAAAATATAGGAAAGCATGTAAATACTGTAGTGTTTGGCAATGTGTACTTGTCTAGGTCGTGAGCACTGTAGTGACGAAGATCAGAAAGGAAAGTAGGTGGAACAACGATTGCCGAGGAACTAAGGTCCAAACAAACGTCTTCGGATGCTGAAAATAGTCTATTATCTAATTATAAATAATATTGTACCTATGTCATGACCCGCACCCTTTTTTTTAAAACGGATACGAGACGTGTCCAAACCAGCCTACGCTGCAGTGTCGGCGGTAGAACGCTGTCACGGCCATGAAGATCAAAATCATAAATAATACTCATTCACATAATTAATTTAACTTACAATGATCACAAGTTTTATATTTGTAGAAAAATATAAACTTGTACTAATAAATGAATGACTACAACTCAACTATCTAGCTAGTCTCTAGGCTTTTGTCTGCAAATATACCTGTCACTCCCCAAGCTAAGTGAATCCACGGCTAACCTGAAAAATATTAGTTTCCAGTCAGGAATGGAACGAGCACAATTCACTGAATGCAATTTCAAATAAAGAAAATGACTATACAATAGAGGTTAGACATCAATTACATGTTTTTGAAAATAAACAGGAAATACGAAAAACTAATAGCAAATAAATAGACACAAAATACTTTTCCCAACTGTTAGAAGTATCTTTGATATGTGATCAGTCTGGGATACTACACCGCATGGTCTACGAGGTCTACTTGCATAAAAAATAAGCACTGTCTACGAGGTCTATTTGCAGAAAATAAGCACTGTCTACGATGTCTACTTGCAGGAAAATAAGCACTGTCTACGATGTCTAGTTGCAGAAAAATAACACTACCAAAATAAGTCATATTACCGACGTAATTAGCGACGTTTTAAGAAAACGTCGCAGGAAAATAATAATTTAGCGACGTTTCTTTATAACGTCGCAAGACGTCACTATTAGCGACTGACAGCGACGTTCTGCGACGTATTTAAACTACGTTTGCGTTTTAAAGAGCTCACGTCGCGTATAAGTCGGTAAACGTCGCTAATATTAGTGATATTAGCGACGTTTTTCGACGTATTTATTACTTCATCGCTAATATCAATGATATTAGCGACGTGTACCGACGTTCTTATATGACGTCGCTAAAGTGTGAATATAGGTCAGGTTCGAGTTTTCATTCCCCCCATTATTTCCCCCCAATATTTTCCTTCCCCCCCGACCCCGAGCCGGCTTCCCCCACCCCGTCGACCCCCGTCCGACCGCGCCCTCGGCGACCCCCACCGACCTCGGCGACCCCTCTCCTCTCCCCAACCCTCCTCCTCCCCCCCCATCAGCTCCCCGGCCGACCGTCGGTGGCCGCCGCGAGCACCGACCCCCTCTCCTCTCCCCGACCTTCGTGACCGCCGCGAGCACCGACCCCGTCCTCCGGAGACCGTCGACCCCCTCTTCCCCTCGTCAATTTGGTAAACCCTAACCCTAACGCCATTTTTATTACTTTTTTTTTCTTTTTTGCATATTATTCTGATCAATGTAAACCCCCATTGGAGATGGCGTAGTCCTTTAAAATTGGGAAAGAAGATGTAAACTAGGTTTGGGGTTTCGGATGGGGCATGTGGGACTGATGGTTTGGGGTTTCCCTACATAACTATGATACCTACACTGTTCTGGGAATTTTCAGAGATTAATAGGATAATAAATTGGTTAATTAATGTAATGTATGGTTCACTAAATGATGTGGTTATATGATTACATGGGTTATGCTACTCAACTTGGGTTTGCATTACATGGGTTTGTATTTTGGGGTTCAATTTGGGTTTGCATTACATGGGTTATGCTACTCAACTGAACTGTAAGTTTTATATTAATATTGAAATTAAATGATAAATATAGACTTTGATGTAATGTTAATACTGGGATTGATTTGTGGATTTTAGTTTGTTTAGATATTGTTCACAGTTATGTAGATGTTAAGTTTATTTCATATCTTACATGTTTAAAACTGTCATGATATGAATATATGCAATAACTGAGAAATGAGATGAACTTGAGATGTAATGTATAACTAAGATTGTTTTTGAACATTAACCTGAGATTAACTGAACATGAAACCTGAGAATGCATACATGACTGAACTTGATTTTCCTTTCCTTCATGCATATAACTTGAGATTTATATGAACTGTTAAACTTGGAAATGAATGTATGAACTCTTCTTCTTTTACCTTTTTCCTCTCGTAAATCTGAAAACACTTGTTAAATCTGAGATTGAATCTCATTAGACTGACTTGGGTTAGATGTCTAAACCTGGGGTTAACACTCTCCTCACCTGCTGTACATTTTTGAGTCCACCAGAGATGGACTGAACTTTGACATGGTGAACACCCACACACCCTATTAAACCTAGATTTTGACTTAGTTTGACCAGAAAGTTAACCCATATTCAGTCAAACCCTAGATTTTGACTTAGTATATGGTTACTAGATCCTAGTGTAGAGTAGTATGTAGAGGAGTATGGCTACTAGTGATATATATATGTAGGTCCATGTGTATCTGTATCGGACTATCGCTATCGGTATCGAACTATCGCTATCGGTATCGGACTATCGCTATCGGTATCGAACTATCGGTATCGATCGAACTATCGGTATCGGACTATCGCTATCGGTATCGGACTATCGCTATCAGTATCGACCGTATATACTTAGTATCGGGCGTAGCAGATTAGTATCGATCAGTATATAGGTTTGTGTTAAGATCAAGGTTCAAAGTATCGGTATCGGAATAGTAGGCCGAATAGGAGGCCGAGATAGTCGAATGAGAAGAAGGGAAGAAGGGAGGAGCAGATGGGTCCAGAGCCATGGTGGAGGAGGAGAAGTAACATGAGAGCAGTTTCTGCCGTAACATCTCCTGTGGCTCTGCTGGCAACTGAAGTCCAGATGCTACAAAGGACGATCCTTCACTGAAATCGACTACAACACCCATCAGTTCAAGTTCATTCCTATATGAGTAGATTCCAATGCCATAGAAGCCATCAGTTTGTTGACCTTCCTCTATGGCATTGGAATATACTCATCTAGGAATGAACTTGAACTGATGGGTGTTGTAGTTAATTTCAGCGAAGGATCGTCCTTTGTAGCATCTGGACTTCAGTTGCCAGCAGAGCCAGGAGATGTTACGGCGGAAACTGCTCTCATGTTACTTCTCCTTCTCCACCATGGCTCTGGACCCATCTGCTCCTCCCTTCTTCTGATACTAATCTGATACTCTCTGATACGGTCTACCTAACCTATATACTAATACTAATCTGATACTCTCTGATATTAAGTACATCCAGCTTACTAGCTAGCGGATCCACCAGTTACATGATTATATACTAATTATGTTTAGTTTGTCTTATGATACAGATTTTCCCTACCTTGATGTATCTATCTTACAGAATTATGGAGCTGAATTACTATCTGCGGAATCGTACTTGGATGTACAACCGTCATCCTGATGACATGTGCGGTGTGCGGGATGAATTCATAGAGGGTGTACACCAGTTCCTGCAGTTTGCCAAGGCGTTCCCTCAGTACATGGACGGTACCAAAATTAAGTGTCCGTGTGTGAGATGTCGCAACTTGAAATATCATCCAGAAGTGGATGTCACGTATCATTTGTACTCGAAGGGTTTCACGCCGAATTACTATCAGTGGAGCGAGCACGGAGAACTTGTGTCTTTAGCATCGGAGTACGAGCCTTATGTGGATGTCCACAACAACGCTCCTTACGACGATGGGTTGGTGAACATGGTTTTTGACGCGGCCGGGCCTAGTTTCGATCCGGATGATCATGATGCACCTGAGGAGGCACCGAACCCCGATGCTGCACAGTTCATGGAGTTGCTGGAGAATGCAAGGACTCCATTATATCCTGGTTGTGAGGATCATTCACCGTTGGAGGTGGTTACAAGATTATTGAGCATCAAGTCCGATTTTAACATGTCGCAAGATTGCTACAACCGTATTATGGAGTTGCTTATAGAAATATTGCCTGAGGGTGCGAAGTTGCCTAAAGACTTCTACCGGTCTAAGAGGATGGTTAGATCGCTCTGGATGGGATATGAAAAAATCGATGCCTGTCGCAACGGGTGCATGTTGTACTATAAAGACGACAAGGATGAAGACGCCTGCAGATTTTGTGGTGTCGATCGCTACAAGGCCTGTGGTAGAGGAAAGTCTGTCGGTGCCAGGAAGCCTACCTCTTCGATGCACTACTTGCCGTTGACGCCGCGTTTGCAGCGGTTGTTTATGGTGAAGGAAACTGCAGAAAACATGAGTTGGCATAAGCGGGAACATACCGAAGGAGTGTTGGATCACCCATCTGATGGAGAAGCATGGAAGCACTTTGATCGAGAGTATCCAGATTTTGCTTCTGATCCGCGTAATGTTAGATTGGGTCTCTGCTCTGACGGTTTTATCCTATTCGAACTTTCGGGATCCCAGTATTCGTGTTGGCCTGTGATCGTCACCCCGTATAATCTACCGCCTTGGATGTGCATGAAGACTCCATATATGTTCCTCACCGTTATTATCCCAGGTCCGAACAATCCGAAAAGGAACATCGATGTTTATTTACAGCCATTGATTGATGAGTTGAATCAGCTGTGGGAAGTAGGTTCCAACACGTACGATGTATCTAGAAAACAAAATTTCCAGATGCGTGCAGCACTTATGTGGACCATCAACGATTTTCCGGCCTATGGAATGTTATCTGGATGGAGCACGCATGGTCGTCTTTCATGTCCGTGTTGCATGGACGACACTAAGGCTTTCCGTTTGAAACACGAAGGCAAACCGTGCTTCTTCGATTGTCATCGACAATTCCTGCCGAAGGATCATCCGTACTGGAGGAACAAGAATGCTTTTCGTGCTGGCGTTGTGGAGAAGGGTGATCCACCGACAAGGTGGTGCAGAGCCACGATATGGGAGGAGGTTAGAGATTTACCAAGTGCTATTGAGCAGCCTGCTACGGGCTACAAGTGTGACGGATTTGGTCGCACTCATAACTGGACGAAGAGGAGTATATTCTGGGATCTGCCATACTGGAGCACCAATCTAATTAGACATAACCTTGATGTCATGCATATTGAGAAGAATGTGTTTGACAACATAATTAATACTGTAATGGACGTAAAGGGGAAGACGAAAGACAATCCTAAGGCTAGATTGGACTTGAAAGAAATATGTAGACGTCCTGCATTGCATTTGATAGAGGACGGGAATGGGAAGTTGAAGCAGCCTAAGGCAATTTTCTCACTGGAGAAGGAGGATAAAGTGAGGCTTTGTAGGTGGATTCAAGGTCTGAAATTTCCAGATGGGTATGTTTCAAACTTGAGAAGATGCGTCGACCTCAAGGAGAACAAACTGACAGGTATGAAGAGCCATGATTGTCACGTATTCATGGAGCGGTTAATTCCGATTGCATTTCGGGAATTCTTATCGCAGGCAGTTTGGGATCCATTGACGGAGCTTAGCATATTCTTCAGGGACCTTTGTTCTAAGAAATTGCTCGTTGATCGTCTAGAAAAGCAAGAGAAGGACATTGCGGTAACACTGTGCAAGCTAGAGAGGGTGTTTCCTCCTGGATTCTTCGACTCTATGGAGCATTTGCCGATTCATCTTTCCTACGAGGCACGTGTTGGTGGACCCGTCGAATATCGATGGATGTACCCGTTCGAGCGACATTTGAATCACCTAAAAAGAAAGGTAAAAAATAAGGCTCGGGTCGAGGGTTCTATTTGTGAAGCCTATATTCTCGAGGAGATTACAAATTTCTGCTCCTCCTATTTCAAACCTCATGTTGCTACGAATAGAACGAGGGCTCCGAGAAACGACGACGGATATCAAGAATTTAATGATGGAATACTGAAAGTATTCAATGCGTCCGGAAAGCCTTCGGGGAAAATGAAGAAGAGATATTTGAATGACGAAGAGCTAAGGGCTGCTCAGTTGTATGTATTACTCAATTGCGACGAGGATGAAGTGGAGAAGCTAGAGGGGTAAGTAAGGAATGATGAGTTTACGTCATCTCAATGTAATAGTATAAGCTAATATTATTGTACTAATCGTTCTAATGCTTCGTTGTTTTCTAGCACATATAATGATGAGTTGAGGCTGGTTAGACCCTACCTAACAGACGAAGCATTAGAACAAGAAATGAGACATCATTTTCCTTCTTGGTTGAGCGAATATGTAAGCAGTTCGGTAATATTTACTGGCCTCTTCTAATGCAACTGCGCAATAAATAACTTATTATCTCTTCTTTGATATTCAGGTCGATCGTCTAATTTCACCCGAGATTGAATTAATTAGAACTCTTGCCAAGGGACCAATTACTTTTGTTAAAACATGGCCAAGTTATTGTGTCAATGGCTTTCGGTTCAAGTCGACAAATGCTCCGATCAGAGACAGCTTCCTGGATCTTGATTCCACGAAGAACAGTTGTTTGTGTATCAAGTCTTCGAACTACAAAGACGTCGATCCAGGAAATGATTTCTTTGGCATCTTGCGAGAGATTGTGGAGTTGTCATATAATTATGGCAGAGAACCTGCAAAGATCGTGTTGTTCAAGTGTGAATGGTTCGATCCGATTGAAAATCAAGGCTGGAAAATTGACAAGCATGGTCTTGTGGATATAAACTACAAGCGTAGATATCAAGGCTACGAACCGTTTGTCCTAGCAACTCAGGCTCAGCTCGTGTATTTCACAGCTTATCCGAGACGGGGAACGGGCGGCTGCTAGTGCACCTGATACAGGAGAGGCCGGTACTTCCTCGCAGCCCACTCAAGCTCCGTCGGCGGACGAGCTGTGGATGACCGCCGCTGGTGGCCTCCGTAGGGGTACGTACTACGGTACGGGATCCTATGGCGCCCTAGTTGCGACCCAGTCCTCTAGGACATCTCCTGCTAGTGTGCATGGTCCACAGCCGTCCCAGGAGTCTGCCCGAGTCCACCAGATGATTGAGTCTCTCCGTGACGACCTGCTACGACGGATCAAGCAGCAGTCTCAGCATCCTACGGACGATCCTGCGCTGCTAGCACGATTTGATGCGCTCGACCGCGGCATTATAGACCTCAGGGAGACGACTGAGAGGACAGAGCGCGCCGTTGGAGGGTTAGAGCGCACGGTGACGGAGTTGCAGACAGGACAGGTGACCATGGCCGAGACGGTGAGATTGGCGCAGGATTTGATGGTCCAGAGCAGTGGTAGAATGTTATCTATCATGGATTCATACAACCAGCGACTTACAGCGTTGGAGCATGCTGGTACTCTGGGTGCGCCTTCATCGTCGTCGACTCCGCCGCCTCCACCGCCTTCTTCTTCGACACCGACTCCACCGACGTCACAGCCTGGCGCTCCATCTGTATCGATTTCACTTGCGGAGTATGAGGAGTTTTTACGCCTTCGTCGCGGCGGTGCCCCTCCTGCACCAGATCACTAGTAGTCCTAGTTAGGACTTTTGTTTGTGTTTGTATCATCTTATATTTGTGACCTATGATTGGATGTTTGTATTGGATGTTAGTTGTGTTTGTATCGAATTGACTTGTGACTTGTTTGGATTGGATGTTAATTCCTTCGTCGATAAATGTTAATTGTGTTTGGATTGGATGTTAATTAACTTAGATTAAAGCTATCTGTGATTTGGAATTGTGAGTGGGGGTTTGAATGCGCTGTGATTTGGAATTGTGAGTGGGGATTTGAATGTATACCTATATGTGTTTTATAGAATTGTGAGTGGTAATATAGAATCTGTGTTTTATTTTTTTTACAACTTTAGCGACGTTTAGCGACGCTTACTGACGTTTAGCGACGTCTTTTTCTGACGTTTACCGACGACAAGCTGCAAATAATATATTTTTCCGACGTTTTACCGACATTTACCGACGACTAACTGCAAAAAAGTACAGCTCTCCGACGTATTTACCGACGTTTACCGACACTAGCTGCAAAAATGTACAGGACCTTTACCGACGTCTAGCGACAACATTCACGTCGCTATATTACCGACGAAACGACGGTAGACGTCGGTAACTATTCCAGGTCTTTACCGACGTGTAGCGACTACATATACGTCGCTAATATACCGACGGAACGACGATAAACGTCGATAACTCACCGACGTACTGTTACGTCGCTGAATGTCGGTAATTGCGACGTTCAGCGACGTTTTTGTAATCAGCGACTAAGGAAACGGCGACAAAACCTAAACGTCGGTAAATACGTCGGTGATACATATTAGCGACGGATTTTGTTGTTTTTCCGACGTTTTTGGGCGTCGCTAAAACCACTTATTTTGGTAGTGTAAGCACTGTCTACGATGTCTACTTGCAGAAAAATAAGCACTGTCTACGATGTCTACTTGCAGAAAATAAGCACTGTCTACGAGGTCTACTGCATGAAAATAAACATGGTCTACGGTTGGATCACACATCCTTGGTACTTCTCATTCCCGACTCAACAATTTATAATAGAGTATAAAAATCACATAACCAATGTCCAATCAATGAAATATAGTAAAGTTCAATATCAAAATGCAGACAATAAACTGTACTCGCTTGTGGTCCTTTGCTGGTGAAACCGACAATCTGAACTACTCAATGTGCCACAATAGTCAAAACCCGTACAACAGTCCCCAAAAGCTGAAATAAACATTACCAATGTTCTCAGAATAGTCAAATTAGCTAGAATTGCCTATCCTTAAGTCCAATTCTGGACACAGGGGCAAAACGATAAATTTTGGGTCAAAACGGTATCTGCCGTTGGACCCGCTTTGCACCGAAAAGCGTGCCAGAGTCAACGGTCTCTAAAGTCATCAAATTATATGTCAATATGTTCGATTTTCCGATACGAACCCAACCGTATGTCCAAAGTTGGATTTCGATGGGCCGTGCACAAAATCGTCCGTTGAGTCGGACCGTGGGGCCCGCAAAACGGCGTTCCGATTCAACTGTCTCAGAATTGGACCAAACTTGGCATACATGACCAAAAAATGATATTGTCCTGTTGGCACAAGTTTTGTCTCGATCTGACGAGCGTGTACAAAATAATTGGAGAATTTGCACAGAGGACGATACGATAAATTTTGACGAATACGCATCAAATTCGTCGCGCACACGCGACCAATTTGAATTCCGTCAAAGCCCACACGACCACGAAGCCGTTACGCACCTTTCGATGCTTTTGGTTCGTGACCACGTCGCCCGGTTTGCGGGACGTACGTCGTGTGGATGAATTTTTATTGTTTTTGAAAACAGTTTTAATAAGTTTTTCTTGATTTTCAAATCAGGATTTCTTGACGTATACCAAATGAATTTAAAATCCGTAAACAACATTTGGAAGCTGTATGGGTTGACTAAAAACTTATTCAATTAGATTTCTAAGTATTGCTACGGTTTGGCAGAAATCTGCCTTCCAATATAGGATGTTGGACTGTCATGTTTTACTATTTGCAACAAGTTTTCATCGATTTTCGATCTCTGTTTGTGACGCGTGTAGTGCGTGGTATATCGAGCTAATCGAATCGAAATGAAGGGGGTTAGGTTAGGTGCATACCAGAGAAAACGGTTCGACAATTAGTCAGGTGTGCGCGAAGAAAATACGCAACGAATTTGCCCCGGCGGACTGCATTCGCCACTGTAGCTGTGCGCATATCCCGCACGCAGTTCGAGTTTTCGGGCCGATTCCTACCGTAATAATTAACTAAATAATTATCTATAAAATCTAAAAATCACCATTCCAATAAAATAAATAATAATAAAAAATATTTTAAGTTTTCTGGGAAGGACAGCTACAAATCTACCCACCTTAAAATATTTTCGTCCTCGAAATTCTAATTCATAACTATTTCTTAAATTCAAAAAGGAGTTCTACTATTACCTTAATCTCCTTAAATTTAATTCCTCAAAAATAGTTTATATCCTTCTCATTGGCCATTTTGGCAACTACAAAAATCTCGAGGACTTCTACCCACCTTTGGTCACACTACTCCCTCAAAGCTATGTCACTAAAATTTTATAATCATCCAACTATTTGCTATAATTGCTACCAATTGATATCTACTGAATACAACACCTATAAACCTCTCATTTCTATCAAATAATCCAAAATCTAACAAGCAACAAATTTACACAAGTAGCTAAGAAATATTGGTAAATTCTAATAAGCATGACCATTTGTCACTCTATAATAGGAAGGACAGGAAGATAAGGAAAAATAATCGAGAGCGAATATAAAGCTTCCAGAGCGGTAGAGGATATCCAATGATGTAGTCAGAAAAAAAGTTTATAAACCATTGACTTATTTGCTAGATTGGGCTACTCTAGTCCAGTCACTTGCTAAATCAAGAACCCTTCGTTTCTTAGAGGGGCTTACAATCCGTGAAATAGAGAAGTTCTGTTCTCGAAATTCTGAACAGGTTCCGTAATAGAATAAAATTTGAGAAATCAAGATTGTGATCTTTCCCGCGGTTATTTAAACACACGAACAAGGGATAAACTGTAATACAAATTCGTATTGCGACTTCCCGGTAAATGGAATAATGGTTACGAATGACTTCACGTTCTAAGAGAGGGAGACTACGTAATAGGTATAGGGACCTACTTCAAAAAGTTCGGTTTTATAGTCCAAGTATGGTGGTATGCCGGGATGGATTTTACGGAGTCTTAATGGGTTCCCTGATTAGACACCAATCGTTGATTGGATGAACCTCGGATTTTAGTCTATATTGACTGGTTAAGATCCCAATGATTATACTACTTCTACTAGATTAGGGTCACCTAGAATAGGTTTTCACTTGAGTGGTTGAGCTAGTTGCTAGTCAGGTTGGTTAGCTAGGTCCCTAAAGCTCCAAAATATGCCTTTTGTGACTTTTGTATTTAATTAGCACGAGAAGGCACAATTTGGGTGGCACACTAGTGTCATGTGCGTAGTGGGCTTCAAGTCGACCACAACCATATATTGGGTCGGATGAATTGAGTCGAGGTTGAGTCTCTAATTATAGTCGATGTGGTGGCCCATGCAGGTCGAGTTTGTCAATTCGGTTACGGTACCGATGTGAACCTGCAACATAGGATTAGATTTATAGGAATCTCATCCATACAACTTGACCTCTTCCCTTGGCTTCAAATTTCGAACTCTCTTTCAACTTCCTTGAATTGTATCTTGCTTGATTCCTTTCTACCGTTGATTCTTATTTTCGTGCTTAGTGTCAACTAGGAAGATGACTACACTAGTATATGCTGATAGGTCAAACACATGGCTAGAATGGTTATATTGGCAATTGGAATACATTTAAGACTCTAATTGAGTTAAAGGGTTTTTTTGTGTGATTTAATGATTAGTAATTTGTAAAGTAGGATATTACCACGGAAAGTTTTAACCTTAAGATTTCTAAACAGTAAACACCAGAGGATTTATAGAATTTCATACTTGGTTTAAAAAAATTGATTGGATTTTTGAGTTTTGATATTTATGAATTATGGGGTTATAGTTATACATCCTTGCACAAATATAAAATTGATTTGCTTTTCGAGTTGTGATATTTATAAGTTTTGAGTGATAGATATACATCTTTGAACAAATATAAAATTTATTTGATTTTCGAGTTTTAATGTTCATGATTTATTATATTATAGTTATGCACCTTGAACAGTTATAGATTTGGTTTGAAAATGATCTTAGCTTTTGAAAATGATCGTAGGAATTATTTAAATGGAGTTGTACAACTTGCGGTTTTCGTGTTTATAAAATTTTAAATTTTAAGGGGAAGTAATGACGGTGAATTTTGGTTTAAAATATTTGAAAGTTATGAAAACGATTTTTAAGAATTTTTTCTTTATTTTAAATTGTGTCCTATGATTGAGGATTTACAAATCTATTTAGATTTTTGGTAAAAAAAAAAAAGATTTTGACTGATAAGATTATTTGAAAATTTAGTTTAATGTGGGATTGCTATATTATTTTTTTTTGTTGAAGAATTTCGAAGGATGTGATGGAAAATTATTTTGATTGATTAAAGGAAGTTACCATTTAAAAGTTGTAAGTTTGTTGGAATAACATAGCATAAATAGAAGTTAAAATTGATTAGAGCATTGAGCTTAATTTTTTTGAGATTGCTTTTAATATGCTAAGAGTTTTATTATAAATTAATTGAAAATTTTAGAGTGTTAAATTTTTGATTGATTGTGAAATTTTTATGGATACGTAAATTATGAACTCTTGAGTTAAATAGTTGAATTTAAACGTTAATTTTGGAAAATGTTAGTAGTAACGTGATAAAAATTTTGCTTTGAGATTTATGAGAGTGATTTAAACTTTTTTATGAATTTGAACGGCTTGGAGTAAATACAAATTTTGGTGGTATATTTTTGAAAGTTTATTTTTTAAAACTTTTGGAGGAAACTTGAGTTAAAATATTAATGATAGGCCACAAAGGTAGCCCTAATGAGTTAGAAGTATTCCACACTAATTGCCATGTCACTCATGACCATGATAGTAGTATATACACAAGTGTTGTTAGTCATCTACCCAGCTATGTGACTGTATTTTCACCTCGACTTACTCGACCTTCCTTCAATTCTAGATCTTTTAATTGCGACCTTCTAACCCATTTGCAATTTGAATAATGAGTTAATGGTTCCTTAATTGTATTCATCTAGGAGACTATCTTCTCTCTGGAATTGTGTTTCTAAATTATTTTTAATGGATTCTTTAATTAATTTTATTTTACGCTTTAACTTGATCTTCTTTATTTTGTGCATTAATTATCACCTCGTGAACTCACACTTTCTATTTTTGATCTTCTGGCGTACCCTACCGTGACTTGTATATTTGGAATACAACACTACACTTTTCCTTCTAACAAATTTCATATGTAAGACCTAGACAAGTCCACCTTCATGTAGATGTATCGTGTCCCACTAAAACACGTCTCCTTGTACACTATTTTCATGATAGGACCTTCTGGTCAAAATGGCGAAACTATAACCTCTACCATGACACCAAAATACTTTCCGACTTCAATTAAGAGATCCAACCTTGAATCAATCCCTTAACCCGATAGGTAAATTTTGTCCTACTTAGTTCCTTAAATGCTTAAATTTGTGCTTTATCTTGATTGCTTAACCCGTTGTCTCATCCCATTACTAGTTTAACTCTTGTAAGTTGGGTAGAATACCTCATGGCCCAACAAAGCCTTTGTCCTTGTGACCCATGTGGATAAATTTGCTTAGCCTATAAGTTCAGAGGACCCTAACTTAGCTAGTCAACCAAGATGACTGTTTAGGCCCGAACTTCGGGCGAGCCTTGATCTTAAAAGATCTGGGACTATTTAAAATTTCCTTCATCAGTACCTCCCTTGCTCATATTTTGACTATCTCGCGCTGCTAACGTAGCTTTAGTTTTGCAAGCTTATTTCGTTATCAAGCTTGATCATGACATATTTTATTGGATGCACCCACTAACATATTGTCTAATCAGAACCGGTGCATAATGGTCTGATCAACCGAGTGCACTTTGGTTCGCTTTTATCTATCGTTCTACGTGGATGGGGACATAGCTAAACTTGTCCTCTAGAGTCCCATCCGTGACTGCCTTGACAACTCCTTTTGAATTATTCGGTCGCCTTTGAACCACGTATTCGTATTCGATAACGCCTCCTTCGAACTCTATATTGCGTTCGCCTTTACCTATTTTAGAAGGACGAAAGCGTCGTACTAAAACTCCTCTAACTGTCCTATCACCATGACCATTACCACCCAATGTAACCATATCTTTGTCTTGAACTACTCGACCTTTCCCTCGACACTAAATTTACAATCTTGACTTTCTAATCACTTGAATTTAAGAGTTATTACAATCGTCTCTTAATCATACCCTCAACCTAGACTACGACCATATAAACTTCCTTAAACCCTCCTATCTACCGTTGTGCCTTCTCACCCCCTCCTAATTCTTAATTTCGAGGACGAAATTCTTTTAAGTTGGGTAGGATGTAAAACTCCTAAATTTCTACTATATTTTTTTATATATATTAAATTTGGTACTGATTTAAATTTTTTATATTGTATGTCACATAGTCGTAATGTACGTCGCGCACGAAATTTTATTTTTTGTAGTTGCTCGACGAGTGCGAATATGTACGAGCGTACATATTTTGAGAAAAACATTTTTTATTTTTATAGTTTTAAAATAATATATATAATATTTAATTTAGCTATCAAAATTTCCTAAATTTATGATTTTATTTATGAAAGGCCTTTTATTTGGAATAAATAATATTATTCATGCATACATATATTTCATAAATATTTTCTAGTTTAATTTAAATAAAAATATAATTTTCAAAATTTATTATTCAAAAAGATATTTAAAAATATTTATTATTTTCGAAATTATTATTATTGGTATTTTAAAAAATATATTTGGAAGTTATGGTGGTCATTTAAATCTTGATTTGATTTTTAGATTTATTTAAATAGTTAAATATTCAAAATTTATTTATCCCATTTGATTTTGAGCTAAAAATTTAAATAGATTTAAATTGGATCTAATTGATTTGATTTTAAACTAAGAGAATTTGATTTAAATTAGATTTGGATTTGGATTTGATTGCTTTTAAATTAAATTAGGAAATATCTAAATTGGGTTTAAAAGAATACTAATTCTTATGTAATTGGGAATTCCCACATCCTATAAATAGGCAGGTACTCCTCCATATTATTTTTACCACAAATCATCTTTCAAACTATCCTTGTCGAAATTTTTCTCTTTTTTTGGTCATAAATTCAGCCTCAATTTTCAAAGGTTGTAGCAACTTCGAATGACCATAACTCCCAACTCCGGACTCCTTTTGACCTCCAGTTTTTTTGTTGGAATCGTATTGAGGTATATTTTCTGAATCTAAGTTTTATTTTCATAAATTCGGAACTTAATTTTCTGGAAAATTTGTGGAGTGTTAGTGGTCCAAAATCGACACGTTTTAGTGTTTTTGAGATTATGGGAGAACCAGGAATCAGAATCACGATCCGTTTGAAGTTTCGAAATACTGACAGAAAAATACACATCATATATTTTTCCTAAATTTTTTTTCAGAATATTTTATTTTTGGTTTTTATTTTAGAAGTTTGTCACATCGTCTGAGTTATCTTGTGTAGCCCTGTGACTATTCTATACCCAACGGGATTGTCGGTTTCACTAGCAAGGACCTCAGGCAAGACACCTTGCCATTTGCTGTTTAATTATTTTAGCTCATATTTTATGTATTATTTTTTTTATGCAAAATAAACTGTAATACATGGCATAACCTGTTAGAACTTACTGTTCATTTATATTTTCTGCTATGTATTATTTTTCTCACATTAAACCTAGATTTAAGGGACCACCTTGTGTGTTGCATTTATTGGCCTTAACACATCGTACCACGAAGTTGTGTGTCGCATGTAGAATACGGAAGTGCATGATTGGCTGGCTACCAGTACGTACAAGTCGTACGATAGGAATAACCGCTAATAGAGATTGCATGCTAGTTTGACTTAGCGGTTATAGTGGTTGTGTTGTGGCATTGGGCGGGGAGGACAATTTCTTAGCGTATGGGCTTCGATGCACTTTCCTTGTGACCCGGACTCTCCGCTGGAGATACGGGGTTGATGACCCATGATTACTGACGTCCACTGACGATTCTGCGGAACGTCATGCTCTTACTGATGGGGCCTCTGGTGCCCAAGGGGGGACTATGCCGATCCTATTTAGCCAGGGCCCATGCGTAGGAAGGATTGTTCTTAACTACATTTCACTTAGACCGGTTAGGCACCATTATCCGTTGGGTACGAGTACTTTTAGTTTGGGTACTTGTATCTGACCGTGGCTTGGAACAATAACTTGTCGCGGATTGGTTCATCACATCTTGTCCTTGTTTGGTTGTAGGTGTGACTTACTACTTCGATGAGAAGGTATTGAACCTTGTTGGGGTCCGGATACCATATTGGATTCATAGCATGGAAAGATACGTCGCCGTGAATTAGTTTACCATCTCCTGTCCTTGTTTGGTTGGGGGGATGGTACGCTCGTTCAGTAGATGCGTATTGGACCATGTTATAATTCGATTTACTTATTTATTTGAGCAATATTTATTCAGTTTATATGGCATGATATTATGTGTCTTGTTACGTCCCTCTGAGGACCTGGTTATCTCTCCAGGTGTGTGCTATTGTCTTTCGCAGGTGTTCTAGCTCTAGCCGTGATCATCGCTGTTTCTTCGAGGATGATTATATTTGGATCGTCTTCGCTTCGCTCGCCAAATTTATATCTTTTTTTTATGTATTTTTCCTTTACTTGTTGGTAGTAAATTTGTCTCCGCCCAATATATTGTATCAAGACAATTCATTATCTTTATATGATGTCTTTTATTCATTTATTTTGCGTGGATGGGATTAGTTATGGTTCTACTGCATTTTACAGCTTACGTATTTATACGAGGCTTCCATATATTGGAGTATACTTCGTATGAATACAGCTGGCATGTCTACGTTCCTAGTCCTACGTATTTTGGGACTGGGGCATTGCAGTCGATCAATTATTGGCTCAAGGGTATCTACGATCAAGAGAGGACCACTAGCCATAGTTTTGGCAATATCCCATCACCTATATTTTCTTAAACTAATTTCACCTCTAGGGGTTGTGTCTCACCAGTGCGCTGCTGGCTGCAGTGTATCCATAGTCTCCAAAATTCAATTAAATGGCGACAGTGCGCTGCTGTCCTGCCATTATGAGTTAACTAACATTCCTTTAACCATATCTTTAAGAATTCATGAGCTCCTAGAGATTCAAACATGTTGACTATGAAATAAAGCGTAAGTATTTGCCCTATCAACCTTTAAAATAAAGATTGAGCGGGGAGGAAATAACTGAAGACAAAATATATACAATATTCTAGTATCTATTTCATGTATATTCAAACCATGGAAAAAATTGAATCGAACTAACTCGAGGTCCGTATATGGATAACAAAATCAAAATTTTTATAAAATAATGATTCTTAGGGCAACTAGGAATTAAATAGACAATTCAGATTAGGAGATGGGGATGATATCTAAAAGGCAAAGAGAAGGAATTGAGCAATTTATCAAGGTTAGATCATTAATTCTGGGAAGCCATGTCTCACCAAGTGAATAATCTATCCACATTGGATTGTATCATCATATCAAGAGGTAATAGCGTACCTATGGGGATCTAACAAACTATCAAAATTAATTACTCCTCATCTAAATTCCATGGCCTAGACTACCCATCGGTAAATTTGTATAGGGGACTCCTAGCCCTAGTCTTTCACTTAAATTAAATTAATCCTAATTCGTGAATAAGCATTTCCTAGTCGCAGGCTCGCAATAGTACAACTAACTTAAGTACTATCACGAGTTCGTATGATTTGCAAAAACAGACCTGCATGGGCTACCAAAAAAACTTGTCACGACTCACACCCGTTTTTTTAAACGGATACGAGACGTGTCCAAGCCAGCCTACGCCGCAGTGTCGGCGGTAGAACGCTGTCACGGCCATGAAGATCAAAATCACAAATAATGCTCATTCACATAATTAATTTAACTTACAATGATCACAAGTTTTACATTTGTAGAAAAATATAAACTTGTACAAATAAATGAATGACTACAACTCAACTATCTAGCTAGTCTCTAGACTTTTGTCTGCAAATATACCCGTCACTCCCCCAAGCTAAGTGAATCCACGACTAACCTAAAAATGTTGGTTTTCAGTCAGGAATGGAACGAGCACAATTCACTGAATGTAATTTCAAATAAAGAAAATGACTATACAACAGAGGTTAGATATCAATTACATGTTTTTGAAAAAAAACAGGAAATACAGAAAACTAATAGCAAATAAATAGACACAAAATACTTTCCCCAACTGTTAGAAGTACCTTTGATATGTGATCAGTCTGGGACACTACACCGCACGGTCTACGAGGTCTACTTGCATGAAAAATAAGTACTGTCTACGAGGTCTACTTGCAGAAAATAAGCACTGTCTACGATGTCTACTTGCAAAAAAATAAGCACTGTCTGCGATGTCTACTTGCAAAAAAATAAGCACTGTCTACGATGTCTACTTGTAGAAAATAAGCACTGTCTATGAGGTCTACTGCATAAAAATAAACACGGTCTACGGTCGGATCACACATCCTTGGTACTTCTTATTTCCGACTCAACAATTTATAATAGAGTATAAAAATCACATAATCAATAAAATATAGTAAAGGTCAATATCGAAATGCAGACAATATACTGTACTCGCCTGTGGTCCTTTGTTGGTGAAACCGACAATCTGAACTACTCAATGTGCCACAATAGTCAAAACTCGTACAACAGTCCCCGAAAGCTAAAATAAACATTACCAATGTTCTCAGAATAGTCAAATTAGCTAGGATTGCCTGTTCTTAAGTCCAATTCTGGACACAGGGGTAAAACGGTAAATTTTGGGTCAAAACGGTGTCTACCGTTGGACCCGCTTTGCACCGAAAAGCGTGCCAGAGTCAACCGTCTCTAAAGTCATCAAACTATATGTCAACAGGTCCGGTTTTTCGATACGAACCCAACCGTATGTCCAAAGTTGGATTTCGACGGGTCGTGCACAAAATCGTCCGTTAAGTCGGACCGTGGGGCCCGCAAAACGACGTTCCAATTCAACTGTCTCAGAATTGGACCAAACTTGGCTTATAGGACCAGAAAAATGATACAGTCCTGTTGGCGCAAGTTTCGTCTCGATCTGACGAACGTGCACAAAGTAATTAGAGAATTTGTACAGAGGCCGATACGGTAAATTTCGACGGATACGCATCAAATTCGTCGCGC